>PVKP010000741.1:0-176869 GCA_004027715.1 Plecturocebus donacophilus
AGGAGGAGAGGCATTCTGATTTTGGGTGTTCTCAGCCTTTTTGCACTGGTTTCTTCCCATTTTTGTGGATTTATCCACCTGTCGTCTTTGTAATTGCCGACTTTCAGATTGGGTCTCTGAGTGGACGTCCGGCTTGTTGGTGATGAAGTTTTTTCTGTTTCTTAGTTTTCCTTCGGGGGGCGCCCCTTCCCCACAGAGCCGGGCCTTCCCGGGTTCAGCTGTGCTTCTCAGTCCTCAGCGCTTCCAATTGCTGTTCTCCTTGTGGGGATGGGACCGGCCGAGCCTGGCTAAAAGGGCACCACCCAGTCCTGCACACTCCGCACCGAGAAGCGCCGCGCCAGCCAAAAGAGTCGCGCTGGCGACCTGCATGGCTCCCTCGCCGGGAATCTCCCAGTCCATGGGCATCAAATATTCATCTGCATTTGCGGCTTCCACTCGCTCTCTGCGCCCTCACCGCGAGCCACAATCCCGAGCTGCTGCTACGCGGCCATTTTGGATCTCTCTCCGCCCAGTGATGAAGTTTTTCTGTTTCTTAGTTTTCCTTTGGCGGATGCCCGTTCCCCTCTAAGCCAGACCTTCCCGGGTTCGCTGCACCCGCTGTGAAACTCTCAGTCCTCAGTGCTTCCAATTGCTGTTTTCCTTGTGGGGATGGGACCAGCCGAGCCCGTCCGTCCCGCACACTCCACACCGGGAAGCGCCACGCTGGGTGCCGGCAAAAGAGCCACGCTGGCCAAAAGAGTCGCGCCGGTGACCCGCGTGGCTTCTCCGCCGGGAATCTCCCGGTCTGTGGGCAACAAAAACTCGTCGGAAAGTGTGGCGTCCACTCGTTCTCTGCGCTTTCACTGGGAGCTACTTTCCTGAGCTGTTGCTAGTCGGCCATCTTGGATCTCTCCCCTATTCTGATTTTTTAAAGGCTTGCTCTTTATTCACTGAAACATAGCCAAAGGCACTTGAATATTAACCCACTTATTTTACAGCTGATTCTCACCCACCAAGAATCACTGTTTTCTAATATACCAAGCACTACATGAAATGCTCTGGTTCAGTTACTTCATTCAGTCCTCACAATAACCCAGGATATAGTTATTATAAGCCCCATTTTGTGAATGAGAAAACTAGATATATTAGTCTGTTCTCACACTGCTAATAAAGACATACTTGAGACTGGGTAACTTATGAAGAGTTTTAACTGATTCACAATTCCACATGGATGGGAAGGCTCACAATCATGGCTGAAGATGAATGAGGAGCAAAGTCACGTCTTAAATGGTGGAAGGTAAGAGCGCTTCTGCAGGGGAATTCTCATTTATAAAACCATCAGATCTTCTGAGACTTATTTACCACCATGACAACAGTATGGGGGAGACCACCCCATGATTCAGTTATCTCCACCCAGCCCCGCCCTTGACATGTGGGGATTATTACAATTCAAGGTGATATTTGGGTGGGGACAAAGCCAAACCATATCACTAGATCTCATAAAAATGTAAACGTTTTGTTCAAGATCACCCTGCTTCCTAATGAACTACAATTCTGATGTGGCCATTCATACTATATTCTTTTCACTCTACTTTCTGTCTACAAGAACATCAACAATAAATGAGTAAACGCATCTTTAACTCTTGTACCAATATATTAAGATAAGTTTTAGGTTCACAGCAAAATTTAGCAAAAACTACAAATTCCCATATACACTAGCTTCCCCTACACACACATTTCCTATACATTATGAACATTTCCCATGAGAATGACACCTTTGTTACAACTGGTGGATCTACACTGAGACATCATAATCATCCAAAGTACATATTTTCCCTGGTGAAATACACTCTTAGTGACATGTATTCATCATTATAGTATCATACAGAGTTTTTCAGTGCCCTAAAATTGCTTCGTGGTCTACCTATTCATCCTTCACCCCACTTCACCAAAATCCCTGCAGCTCCTCATCTTTTTGCTGTCTATACACTTTGGCTCTTTCCAGAATGTCATATAGTTGGAATTGTGCTGTACGTAGCCATTTTCAGATTGGCTTTTTTATGTAGTAATAAACATTTAAGGTACCTCCATGTCTTTTCACAGTTTGATAGTTTATTTTTAGCACTGAATTATATGCCATTATCTACATGTACCATATTTTATTTGTCCATTCACCTACTGAGGAACATCTTAGTTGCTTTGGAGTTTTGGCAATTCTAAATAAACCCGCTATACACATCCATGTGCAGGTTTTTGTACATAAGTTTTCAACTACTTTTGGTAAAAGCAAGGAGTATGACTGCTGAATAGTATGATAAGAGTGTGCTTAGTTTAGTAAGAAATTGACAAATTGACAAACTGTCTTCCAGAGTAGCTACACCGTTGTGCATTCCCACCAAAAAATTAATGAGAGGTGTTGGGTCCACAACCTCACCAGCATTTAGTGTGGTCAGTGTTCTGGATTCTGTTTATTCTAATATATGTGTAGTCGTATCTTACTTCAGTTTTAATTTTCATTTCCCAGATGACATACGATGTTCAGCTTCTTTCCACATGTTTATTTGCCATCTGCATATCTTCTTTGTTGAAGTATCTGTTAAGGTCTTTGGCCCACTTTTAATCGGGTTGTTTGTGTTCTTTTTGTAGATTCTCAAGATTTCTTTGCACATTTTGGATAACAGTACTTTATCAGATGTGTCTTTTGCAAATATTTTCTCCCAGTCTGAGGCCTGTTTTCTTATTCTGTTAACATCATCTTTCTCAGAGCAGGACTTTTAAATTTTAATGAAGTCTAGGTTATCAGTTACGTCTTTCATATATTATGCCTTTGATGTGGCATCTAAAAAGTCATCAGTACACCCACAGTCATCTATATTTTCTCCTATATCATGTTCTATGAGTTTCATAGGTTTTGGATTTCACACTTAGGTCTATGACCCACTTTGAGTTGATTTTTGTGAAAGATGTAAGACCTGTTTCTAGACTCATCCACATGTGAATGTCCCAGTACCAGTCATTGAAAAGAATCTTTGCTCCTTTGTGTTATCTTTGCTCATTCATCGAAGATTAGTTGACTATGTTTATGTGACTCTATTTCTCAGCCCCCCATTCTGTTCCATTGATCCATTTGTCTGTTCTTTTGCCAACATCACACTGCCTTATTGTAGCTTTACAGAAAGTCTTGAGGTCAGATAGTCCTCCAACTTTGTTCTTCTTCAACGTTGTGTTGACTATTCTAGATCTTCTGCCTCTCCAAATAAACTTTAAAATCAGTTGGTTGATGCTAAGAACTTGCTAAGATTTTTACTGGGATTGCATTGAATCTACACACCGAATAAGAAGAACTGACATTTTGACAATATTGAGTATTCCTATCCATGAATATGGAATATTTCTCCATTAATTTAGTTCTTTGACTCCTTTCATCTGAGTTTTACAGTTTTTCTGATATAGAGCTGTACATATTTTGTTAGATTTTTATGTAAATATTTCACTTTTGGGTGCTGATTTAAATGATACTGTGTTTCTCATTTTAAATCTCATTTGTTCATTACTGACATGTAGGAAAGTAATTTAAGTTTTGTATGTTAACCTTGAATCCTACATCCTTGCTACTATTAGTTCCAGGAGTTTTTATTTTATGATTCTTTTGGATTTCCTATATAGAAGATCATATCATTTGCAAATAACAACAGTTTATTTCTTCCCAAGCTCTATGTCATTCGTTGCTTTTGACTCCCAGGACAATGGTGAAAAGGAGAGGTGAGAGAGGAAAGAATTACTTTGCTGCTAATCTTGCTGGGAAAGTTTCTAGTTTCTCATCATTAAGTATGATGTTAGCTGTAGGTTTTTTATAGATATTCTTTATCAAGTTGATGAAGTTCCTCTCTATGTCTAATTTATTTAGAATTTGAATCATGAATTGATGTTGGATTTTGTCAGATGCATTTTCTGCATCTATTGAGATGCTCATATGATTTTTCTTTTTTAGCCTGTTAAAATCACTGATTTTTCAAATGTGGAATCAACCTTGCATACCCGAGATAAATTCCACTTAGTTCGAGTATGTATCTTTTCATATATTGTTGGATTCAATTTGATAATATTTTGTAGAGGATTTTGCAACTATGCTCACAAGAAATATTGGTTAGTATTTTTCTTGTAATTTGTGTTTTTGGTATTAGAGTGATACTAGCCTCACAGAATAGTATCCTTCTTGTTCTATCCTCTGAAATATATTGTAGAGAACTGGTATATTTTCCTTAAATGTTTGGCAAAATTCGCTAGTGTACTTGTGAATCAGAAAGCTTGGTGCTTTCTGTTTTGGAAGACTATCAATTGATTCAATTTTTTAAATAGATAGAGGCATTTTCAGTTTATCTACTTCTTTTCATATAAATTTCATGTGTCTTTCAAGGAATTTGTCCATGTCATCTAGGTTACTCAATTTATGGGCATAGAATTGCTCATAATATTCCTTTATTGTCCTCTAAATGTCCATGGAATCTCCAATGATGTCCCCTTTTTTATTTCTGATATTAGCAATTTGTGTCTCTTTTTCTCTTAGACAATAATACACTGTCTCTATTCAGGCCAGCATCCTGAATTCCAGACTAATATTGCTAAACATCTTCTAAAGATCTCTAGTTGGATATGTTGTAGGATGTATCTAATTTTTTCCAATACTCAATTCAGCATCTCTCCTTCTCTTCCAAAGGTAATTACTCCTCCTCCAGTGTTTACTTTCTGAGAAGGAGAAACAACTATTCATCCAGTTGCTCAAGGTAGAAACCTGTAATTCATTCTTTCACTTTCTTTTCTTTCACTCCACACATCCAGAACTTATTGATCTACCTTCTCTTTGCTGAAATTTTTTATCTTCTTTCCTTCTCACTATTCTTACCCTATTCCAAGGAAGATTACTGCTGCTATGATTACAAAAACAGTCTGAACATTGGTCTATCTAAATCCACTGTATCTACTTCAATTCATTCTTAATTCTAAGCAAGGTGATCTTTTTAAAGGCAAAATAATCACTTAATAAAGATCTTTCAATGATTTTCAACGACATTTATATCAAAGTTTAGAATCCTCAATATGGTTTATAAGAATCCTTCTCGATCTTCTTGTACTTGTTCAAGCTTCATTTTGCTGGTCATTTTTCCAATTGCTCCAGAGAAACTGACTTTTTTTAATTGAAAGGAAACAAAAATGTTTCTAAAACACAAACATCCTAACATACATTTCAAAGAACTTCATATTTTAAATGTCACTGACCTATTTGCAAAAAAAAAAAAAAATGCAGACATTGAAATTTTTTTTAATTGATTAAAAATCACATGGCTAAAGGCAGTGTAATTGTTTGGAATTGTTTGGATTATCAAAAATTGCTGAAGGCAAAATCACTACATTTCTTAACGGAAATTGATTTAAGGGCCGCCTTATAATTTGCAACAGCCTTTTTTACATATCTAATGTTAATGTTAATTCAGTTTTGTTACTCACCTAGACATAAATATGACTTAAGAGTCACTTGAGGGCCGGGCACAGTGGCTCACAGCTGTAATCCCAGCACTTTGGGAGACTGAGGCAGGCAGATCATTTGAGGTCAGGAGTTTGAGACCAGTGTGACCAACATGGTGAAACCCAGTCTCTGCTAAAAATATTTAAAAATTAGCTGGGCATGGAAGCACATGTCTGTAATCCCAGCTACTTGGGAGGCTGAGGCAGGAGAATTGTTTGAACCTGGGAGACAGAGGTTGCAGTGAGCCGAGATTGAGCCACTGCACTCCAGCTTGGGAGACAGAGCAAGACTCCACCTCAAAAAGAAAAAAAGTCACTTGAGGCATTGAAATTTCAGTTTTTATTTTATTTTACATGGTATTTATGTTGTAATATTAATTTACATAATGCTTTCAAAAGTAAATATGCAACAGCTGTTTTCCTATTTTCTTCTGCTATATATGTGTAGCCAGAAAGGCAAAATAAACTACGTTAATTTTCACTTTACTGAGATTATGATATTGTCCTAAATGATCTACAAAAACAATGCTTACATTAGTCTTTAAAAAAACTATTTCTTTGTCATGATCATTTTAACATGACCTCTTACATTATATAAACCTACAGTGATACTATCCAAAAACAAGCCACCAAGTTAATATTAAATGATTCTAAATAAAAGAACACTGGAATATACTAACCAAGTATATTATCTAAATAGGTCATCAAACACATGGGAAAAATATATCTAAAAACATGATAGCATATTATTTTATAGCACTCTTACACACATAATAGCAATAATCACAGCAAGACAAATATCACACAATTCTACTTATATGAAGTATCTTAAAATAATCAAATTTATGGATCAGAGCGAATGGTGGCTGCAAGGGGCTAGGTGGAGGAGGAAATGGGAAGTTACCATTCAAGAGACATAGAATTTTAGTCAAGCAGGATTAAGACGCTTGAGAGATCTGCTGTACAACACTGTGTCCACAGTCAGTAAGAATGTATGTGAACTTTAAAATATGATAAAAAGGTACACACAGTATTAAGTGTTGCTGCCATATCATTTTTATAATAGTAATGAAAAAAAGACATTTATGAAAATCAGTGTAAATAAATTTAATTCCTCCTACAGAAATTCGAATGTACACCCACAGATTGAATTTTAATGAGGTGTTTAAATTATGACCTTAAAATGAAACTAAAAGATGCGTAAATACGTATTTACTAAATGAAACAAAAAATTTATCAGGGAGTTCAGAGTCCATGTCCAAAAGCATTACATTGAATTTAGAGGCTCATTTTTCAATGATTAATTTTAAAATGATAGAGTTAAATCTACAATAAAGATTTATAGACATGAGCCTTTGCTTATGGCAGTTTTTAAATATGTCCACAATTTTTTTAAATACTCCTCCCTTCAAAAGGTAGAGCCTAATTCTCTACCATTGAATGACGACTGGACTTAGTGACTCACTTCTAATAGACAGATGAAAGCAGAAGTGGTGGTGTACAATTTTGGAGACTGGTTCACAAAATGCACAAGTATTTCCTCCTTGCTCACTCTAGAAAAAGCCAATAACCATGTCATGAATAGCCCTATTGTTAGACCCGCGGGGAAAGGAACTGAGGCCTCCTGTGTTGGCTGTTGAGACAGTGAGAAGCTGAGTTTGTCGGTTAACAACCATGTGAGTGAGCCTTCCTGGAGGCAGACACTCCAGCTCCAGCCAAGACTACAATCCAGGCCCATGTCTTGACTGCAGCTTCATGAGACACCAGAGCCAGAAACAGCCAGAGAAACATTCCCACATCCTGGCTGTCAGAAACTGTGAGATAATAAAAGTTCTTGTTTTTAGCTGCTAGGTTTTAAGGTAATTTACTGTGTGGTAATAGATAACTAGAACAGTGTTGAAAAAGATAACATCCAAATACATCAGGCAAAAATGTCAAAGTACAGGGATAAAATGAAAGACATAACTCTTTAGATACAACAGCTGAAGTTAAAAAAAAAAAAGATTTCCAGATGAGGAAATAGGAATAAAACTTTTTGGAGAAGACTTTAGTGAAACATATTTAATGGTTATATGTTGATGTGTATCTTTGAACATTTATAATATTAATGTCCATGAAACATTTATAAAATTGTAACATATGCTAGACACTACAGGGACCAATACACAAACATAGACATACAACAAAGTAAAAGTCAAACTGCTCACAATCTCTAACCACTATACGATATAACTAGGCAGTAACTATAGTGTTTTCAAGAAAATCAAAACAGTTTGAAAGTTAAAAAAAAAACTTTTAAAAATATTGTTTAAGAAGAAATTATAAATCTAAGTTCAAAATATTAAATATGTAAAAGTACCAACCTTAAGAAAAAAGAAAATTCCTAAAAGAATCAATTAACCAGTGATTTTGTAAGTAAATTTTTCAAATAGAAAACATTTAAACCAATTATGCCAACTTATTTAAATATCACCAGAAATGTCTTTTTTTTAACCACTGTAAAGAGCAGACAGGGCATCAGACTGATATGATATTTCAGATACTAGAAATAAACTGAGGCTGTGATAATAATTGAAAACAAATGAATGGGGGTTCAGGGAGGAAAATTTCAAATATACAGCAAGTTTATATTAAGTGATGAACAATACAAATTATGTACTCTCATTTTCTTCCATATTAGCCATATTAGCCATATTTTATAATTTAGCACAATTACCTAATACATGTTTCAGAAACTTTGATATCCATAACAACGTGGAGGTTTGCTTTTGATAAGGAAAATATAGGCTCTATAGTAAAATAAGTTGACAAGATTCTCTATCTCTTTACAATTAATTCAACAACAACTAAAAGAGACATAATCTTCACTTACTGCAGAGAACAGAGCATGATCAAATTTAAATATTTCCAGACCTTCACTTCAACCTGAACAATAACTGAAGTCACTTTAGCACATAACTGTATAGATTCAACATCTTTATCAATGCACAGAAGAGATGTATCATATTCTATTTAAGTAGACAGAGTATAGGGATGTTTACTATAACATAAAAATAAACCTTATACTCTTTCTCTCTCAGAAAAATCATGTAGCAACATTAAGAGACTGTGAGAAAAAAATATGCAACTGGTAATAAAAGGGAAAAACACAAAAGCAATTATGAATCATAAAATATAACATTAGCTTAAAAGACGTAAAATTCTTAACGTAAATGTTTCATTTAATATAGGAATTTATCTTTTTAAAGATGTGAAAGTAACTTGCTGTAAGATTATATAAATAATGGAGACAAGGGAAAAGTATACAAAAATTGGGGGCTGGTAAGGTGGCTCACACCTGTAATCCCAGCACTTTAGGAGGCTGAAGTGGGTGTATCACCTGAAGTCAGGAGTTCGAGACCAGCCTGACCAACATGGAGAAACCCTGTCTATTAAAAATACAAAATTAGCCAGACATGATGGTGCATGCCTGTAACCCCAGCTATTCAGAGAGGCTGAGGCAGGAGAATCCCTTAAACAGGGAGGTAGAGGTTACAGTGAGCAGGGGTCACACCATGCACTCCAGCCTGGGCAACAAGAGGGACATTCTGTCTCAAGGAAAAAAAAATTGAGGTGGACTGTGCAATCACACTTTCGGACAGAACATATGACAAGTCCTGGGGCGAGATGTGAGGACTCTGGACACTGGGTTCAGATTTATACTCCTTCCTCACTTGCTCAGTCAGCTACACTCGCATCTGCACATAAGGTGAGCCTGATGCAAAAACTAACACTGTTAAAAATAAACCATGAATACATTAATGTAATTTTGACATTACACTGACATAGTTCACGTTTTACCAAATGTATGTCAGCTAATTCGCATTTGAGAGTCTCATATTGTACCAGAACAGACTTTAAGAGCTAAGAGATTTGTCTCACAGTTTCTTTTAATAAATAGTTAATTCCTTTCTTAAAGGGGGCCTCTTTTCATGATTTCACATTTCCTTTGTTCTTTGTGAGATAAGAGAAGCCTGGATTATTTTGTTGCAATATTATGAGAGAAATTGTGACTATATCCCAATGCATGTAATTTTGATACATAAAAGTGAGCAAAAATACATTAAAAAGGAGAACAAAACCCAATTTCATGAAAGAATGTAGATAGAACATTTTCTCAACAATATACTGAAAAAATGTCCTATGATAAAGTGTTATTTAATAATATTAATACATTCTATAAGAGCTCAAAGGTGAAAAAAATCACAATATGTGATAATATCCAGCACCCATTCCTGACCAAATCTCATAGTAAACTAGAATAACATAGAATAAAGAAAATGTATCTCAGACTCTACCATTTACAAAAACACAGTAAAAGCCTGGAATCTTATTTATTAAAATCAGAAATAAGAATGTTTGTTATGATCACTACATTTTTATTATTAATATGGAAGTTCTCAGTGTATTAACATATTACTTCTTATGATTAATCTAGAAGTTACATAGTGTATTAACACAGGCATAATATAATAACTACAATTTTCAAAAGGATAATATATAATTATCAACTCTTCCATGACTAGTACATAAATATAACAAACTACCTGTGAGATGTGTTCTTTTTTTTCCTTTGGAACTCGACTATATAATTCTAATATTTACATTGAAGAATTAACAGATAAAAATACCTCTTTAAGAGATGGGAAAGAAATGTTACAAATGGAATATTTTCCTGTCAGATATTATAACATAATATAAATTAAACAATGTGGTATTTACACACAACTGACATAACTGGGAATATTATAGATGGCCCTCACATGAAACCTAGTATATTTAAGAATGCAGTATATAACAAAGGAGGCACTGGAAATCCATGCAGAAGGGAGGAATTATTCAAGAATAGTGGACACAAAATAACTAGGGAAAAGTATTGGCCAAAAAAATTAACCAAATTTTAATTTTCTTACCATCTAAACAGTAAATGAACAAAAAAAATTAACTACACACAGTAGAAAAGAAATGGACAAATTACATAGACAGTTTAAGAACAAAAAATATGTAGCAAAAATATTTAAATGCAGTAATTTAAAAACTCTATTTCTGTAATAGTAAACAAAATTTTCATCATGTAAATGAGCACTAGAATGTTATTCAAATTGCTTCCAACTTCACACTTCTTTAACACTGATTTGATTGTAGCATTTAAACACAAAAAAATTTTAATTGAGATATAATTCATATAAAATAAAATTCATCATTTTAAAATACACAGTAATGTGAATCTTTACTCAACGCTCACCAAAAATGCAATTACTGTAAATTCTGACTCAACTGGATTTTTAATCAATAATGTATCATATTGTGGCCAGTGTTTTTTGTTTGTTTTTTCCTGTATGTCTTCATGCCTTATCATGGACTCGGGAGGATGTAAAGCAAGTACACGTAATCAGCTGCCATCTAGGACACGTTTCTGTCCTGTACTTAGGCTCATGATCACAGGGCATCTAGTTGCTGTCTTTATGCACAGCATCTAGAACAGTTCCTAAAATGGAACTGGCAAATGAAAACAGCAGTTAACTAAACAAATGACGAGAAGACATTTTCCAAATGTATGTGATTTTTGCTCAGCCTTCCATCTATTTACACTCCATTTCTTAGATATGTAACTGCTTTATTGAAGAATAATTCACATGTCATACAATTTACCTATTTCGACTGTACAATGCCAAGACTTTTCATGTCTATTAGAAGAGTTGTAACCATCACCTACAATCAACTTCAGAACATTTTCATCACCCCCAAAAAATACCCTGTCTCTGTTAGCAGTCAGTCTTCATTTCTCTCCTACTCCACTGGGCCTATTCAAAAATTAAGGTATTTTCTCACTAAAAATGTGCTTCTTTTATAAAATTTACATAAATGGAATCATACAATATGTGGCCTGTAGAGGAAAGATATTTATAGAATTCTAGGGCCTGGCTAGAGTGATCTTGAGTCAGGTCTAAAAGGCAGAGAAGTGTTGCGAGTGGGCAGAATTTATTTGGATTGGTGAATCTAGCAGGAAGACGGCCCTGAAGGGAGTCTGGAAGCGCCAGCTGTTAGTTTTGATGAGTAAACTAGCTGTTTCATAGTCTTTCTTCCAGGAGCAACTATTTCCTGGAATATGCAGTTAAGTTGCTTTTGCTTAGTCCCAGTACTGTTGAACAAGGGACAAAGAATAATCTTGGTTTCTGTGGTACAGTGTCATGTAATTATTTCCCAGCAAGAAATATATTTTAAAATTTTTGTTGCTTTATTAGTGCCTCTATGTAAACATTAACTTGGAGCATGTAATACATAAAAGGAATGTCTTATTTCTGATTTTAAAGCAAACACATCCCCATTATGCTCATTGCATTATATAAAAGTGCACCAACTTGTCAGTTTTTTCTATGATGTTTTTATCTTTATTTTTAAATTTGTATTTCCATGATGTTTTGATCTTAATGTATGGCTACACACACACACACACACACACACACATACACACACATATATATATGTATGGCTATCTGACATATTCTGGACAATTAGATATGCATTATGGATTATATCTTTTATTAGAAAGCATACATCCTCATTTCTTAGAGGCTTTGCTTTTTCCTTTGTGTTGCTGCCTTGCATTTATCCTCTGGGTGCCCCCTCTCCACTCTCAGCTGACACATTAGCTCAGCTGACCCCACATATGGCTCTAGGGTGGGAAGATGACCCAAAAACAGCCAGTGAGAGTATCAGTAGATGCTTCAGAGAGAAGACAGGAGATTTTAACTGATGGGAAACAAGATCTTTTTGTTGTTAATGTCGCCAACCTGGCAGATTTTAGGCCTACAGCTGCAGAGGTACCTTGCTCCCTCTTGGAGGCAGCCTGCCTGAGAAAGAAACCCACAGAGACTAAAGCTTCACTGAGAGGTAGAGAAGATGCCCGATACCATATAAGGAACTAGATCAAGTCAGACCTTCAGTTTCTGTACGTGTTGACTTTATAGTCATGTGATCCAATAATTTCCCAATGTTTAAAAGTGATTTAAGTGAATGTGAGTTTCTGTCACTCCCTCTCCACACACAAATCTATCAATTATAACTGTTTTAATGCTTTAAGAAAAAAAGGTTTTTCAATATGTAATGTCAAAGAATAATTTGCAAACAGATAAAGCATAGGGCCCTAAAACTAATACATAATGAGCAGTTGTGAAAATTCTGTTTAATTATTTAATGAGGAAACGAGCAACACAATAAACCTTCTTGAAATAAAAAATGCAAGAGACTAGCATTATACACAATGACAGAAAGAAAGCTGGAATATTATTTTAATGCTAGATTTTTTAATGATTAATATCTTCCAGTGATGGGTTTATTGTTTTCAATCAGACAAAAATAATTACAACTCTACAGGACAAAAATTATTTGCAATGTATCAATGGTCTGGAGATTAATATCTATTAAACTTTAGAGTATGGTATGACTTTTGGCAATAGTTTTTAAAAATCACCTAAAAAATATTACATGTAGCTGGAGAGTCTCAGGTAGCTTGCCCTATTATGTCATACAAATAGTATGCAGTTTTACCATAGTTTGTTGTTTTCAATACTTTTTCTTAACAGTTATTCCTTTATTCAAAAGGTTATAACTACATGTTTGGCAATGTGTGAAGTGTTGTTAAAACCCTCCCTATGCAATTGGGATAAAAGTCTCCTATCCCTAGATCAAAACCTGGAAGTCATACTTAGACTTCCAAATATCCAAAAATATACAGCTCCTTGATCAACTGTGATATCCAGCATCAAGCACCCACTGCTAGTCAGATAGAATGAGGTGGGCTCTTTTTCAAATTAGAATAACCATAAATCACACCTCTACTGTATGGACAAATGCAGCTCATACTTTAATGAAGAATTTATCAGATTTCATCTATTTTGTAGCATGTATCAGTATTTCATTTATTACTGAATATTTCATTGTATGCATATACCACATTTTTTGTCAGTTTGTCAGTTGATGAACATTTCAGTTGTTTCTACCTTGGACTTATTGTAAATAACACTATTATGAACATCTGTGTAGAAATTTTTGTGTAAATATATGTTTTCAATTCTCTTGTGTATGTACCTATGAGTCAAACTGATAAGTCAAGCTAGTATCCTGCAATAAATTCCACTAGGTAGTGTTGCATATTTCCATGTGCTGTAAATTCAGTTTTCTAGTATTCTGTTGAAGATTTTGGTATCTCTCTTTACTGAGAGACATTGGTCAGTAGTTTTCATTTCTTTTAATGGTTTTGTCTAGTTTGTGTATCAAGGGTAATATTGGCCTCACCAAATGTTCTGAAAGTGTTCTGTCATCCTTTTGTTTTGGGAAGAATCTGTACAACATAGTAAGAATTTGTCTTTAATGTCTGGAAGCATTCATCATGAAAGCCAGCTAGTTGAATGCTTTTCTTTACGGGATACTTTTTGCTTACCAATATGATCTCTTTACTTGTTCTAGGTCTATTCAGATTTTTTACTTCACTAAATTTTGATAGTTTGGATCTTCATAGGAGTTTGTTTCATCCAGGTATCTAATCTATTGATTTCTAATTTTTCATTCCTTTATAATGCTTATTTCTATAAAGTCAGTAGTAATGTCCTCTCTTTCATTCCTGATTTTAATTGTTTGAGCTATCTCTTTTTCTTGTTCAGTCTAACTAAAAGTTTTGTCAGTGTTGTTAATATTCTCAAATAACTTTTGATTTTGTTGATTTTATTATTTTTCTATTCTCTGTTTAACTTATTTCCTCTAAATAATTTATTATGTCTTTTCTTCTGTTTCTTTTGGGTTTAGTTTGCTCTTATTTTTCTTAAGGTCAGAGGTTAGATTATTGATTTGGAACCTTTTTTCTTTCATAATGTAGGTACTTATAGCTATAAATTAGCCTCTGAGTACTGTTTTCACTATATCCAATAAGTTTTGATATATTATATTTTCACTTTTATTCTTCTCAAAATATTTTATAAATTCCTTTGTGATTTATTTGATTCATTCATTATTTAGCAGTGTCTTCATTATTTTACATGGACATATGATTATCCCAAATTATCCTGTGTTATTAATGTCTAATTTCAGTACATTGTGATCAGAGAACATACGATTTTCATATTAGTTTGCTAAAGCTTCTGTAACACATTACCACAAAGTGAGTGGTGCTGAAATGTATTGTTTCATAGTTCTGGGGGCAAAGGCAATCGAGTAAAAATGAGGCATTGGGGTGGACCCTAGTCCATCGTGACTGATGTAGTTATATAGACACAGGCACACAAAGAGGAAAGACGATGTGAACATACACAGGAAGAAGACAGCCGTGCCCAAGCTGAGGCTGGAGGCCAGGGCAGATCATTCCCTCACAACCCTCAGAAGGAACCAAGCCTGCTGACTCCTTGCTTTGGGACTTTTAACCTCCAGTACTGTGAGGCATTACTTTTCAGGTCAAGTCAAGACAAGCCTTTTAAGTGATGTCTTCCAAAATGGTCCAAGAATGGCAATTAGTGGGAAATAAGACTTTAAGAGACTAGCTCTGTTCTGCTACCTTCACTGCCAGGACTGTAGGCTGTTATTTCTTGAGGCCACTAGTGAGACAGAGAGCAGAAGATGACACTAGGGAACGTTCATAAAGCTCACTGCTCTTACCTATATGCAGTGATTTTTCTTCAACTGCTCCCTGAGTTGCTAAAAACTACTGATTCATTTCCAAAATTTTGAAAAATTTGATTGTGACTCTTTTTTTGCCAGATTTTGTATTGTTTTTATAGAGGAGCAAATTTTCAAATGTCCTTCCTCCAACATTAGACTGATATCCTATGCAAAACAAATTAATCAAAGCACCTCCTGGTGATAATATAAAAAGGCAAAAATATTTAAAAAGAGAAAGGAAAACATAAATGGTAGTCAACTTATCTAATGACCTAGCGTAACACCATTAAAATGCTTTGAAAATATTAATCATATATAGAAATATTCGTATTTGTGTCATGATTCAAGATTCAAGTAAATGGCATTAGCCACTAACATTTATTGAACATGTCAATGTTCACACAAATATTATATAAGCACTAGTATAAATAATACTGCTCACCAGTTATTATTATTAGTGAATACTAATATTTACCGAACATTCCAAATTCAGGTAATTCTGACTCCAACATCCTCCTGCTTAACCAGTTAAGTACCAGGCCTCTAGGTGGGATCTCCCCACTACCCTCTCCCTAAAGATCCCAAGCCTCCTTGCATTTCCCTAACACGTGAAATGCATCCATTATTCATACATATTCATTTGACTATTTGATTTTCTATTAAAATATGAGTTTTCTGAGAAAAGAGTCTGTGTCTATATCCTGATAACTCCTGTACTTAAAAGGACTAGAAACCCTACAGGAATAATTGGGTTTTGAACGATCAAGGTCAAACAAATGAATAAATAAATAGATGGGTATATAATATTTTCATGAGTCTTGTGGTATGAAGGCATATGCAGAATTGTATTAAATGGTCACTTACTCTCTTGGCAGACAAGAAGACATGCAGTCGAACATTTTTATTTGCAAAACACATTCCTCAGGCTTCCTAATACAACACAAGATAGCAGGACCTGCTCTAGCCAAACAGAGACAATTGGAGGACCAATATATCTTACAACAGTTAGGGCTTAGGGTACATAATGCAGGTATGATAATCACAGCAAGAATGTCAGAAACGGCCACTTTAATGAAAGGGTGATATCTTAACTGAGCCCTAAATCTTAAACAACAAATGTCAGAGAAACAAGACAGAAAATCCCAGACTGAGAAAATAACACATGTAATTTTCCTTGGATATGAGAGACTGTGATACACATCAGAAACTGAGAAAAGAGAGCAAAGGGGTAGAGAGAAAAATGAAGTCTGAGAAGTAAAAAATGATTTGTGAGATCTCGGCATCTTCATAGGCCATTTGATGGATTTTGAATTTGCTCACAAGGCCATGGAAGGCAACTCAGTGGATTTCACTAGACAATTAACATTTCTTAGAATGGCACTTATAAAAGAGCATCCTGGCCACACTGTGAAGAAGAATGGGGATCAGAATATGGCTGTAGAAGTCTGGAAGATACAGCAATGGCCAAGTCAAAAAACAATAATGGCATCAACTAGAGTATGGGGAAAAAAACATAATTCTCTGAAATTGAAGAAGTACAATTTCCAGGATTCATTGATTTATTAGATATGGTTAATGAGTGAGGTCAAAGAATTTAGGATGGGACAACTCTCCTGATGCCCAATTTTACAGTAGTCTTCAGTGAATTTCAACATTTCTAAATACCTTCAATCATTCTCCATTGATATATCATTTTTTCTTTCTGAGGATTAATTCCAATGCAGAGCACTTAACTTTAGCAACCTGATTTTCAACAAAATCAACTCTCTCAGTATGGACTGTCCTAACAACAGCCAGTATTCAACAAGTTCTAAATTAATATTAGCATTGTTCAAGTGCTTTACATTATAAAATCATTTCATTTCCTCTTTACAGATTTGAAAACTGAGGCATAAAGAATTTATTTAACTTCCCTAGGTTTGCATAGGCAATGTACATCTAAGATAATACATTTAAAAGAGAAAAAAGGGTGCAATTATATTTGTAAACTTATTGTTGCTGTACATGTGTACATATGGGTAACACATAGGGTTTCTATAAATAACCAGGGATAGAGAGAATAAGGGAGAGAAAATGATTTTCACCTTTAATACAAAAATTATTTTCTGTTCTTCTAAAGTTAATTTACACTTAAATCATAATATATAATCATGAAGTATCCCAACTTTAGATGAGCAATATGTAATCTATAATGGTCTTTCAAGACAAAAGCTGCTATGTCTTCTCAGCAGGGCAGGCTGTCCTCTCTCACAAAAAAATAATTGTATTATTATGCTTCAGTGCAACTTCTCAGAGGGGAGCAGTTAAAAAGAAATGCTGCTTCTCAGTTCATTACAAATAATAAAGCACTGAGAATATTTCATCCGAAATATCCCCCACCTCAATTTTCACTAATTGCATTATTCCAGATGTCAAATCTCTGATTCAGACTTGGAAGGAGTACCTAGTAGAGGGCTCTAAATCATTGATTTTGGAATCACATACATGATTCAAGTACCTAATTACCTCTAAAGAATATCTAGTAGACCAAGAAGGTGTTGGAAAAAGATTTATGGAGGTTACTCAATTGCATTCATAGACCTGTTTAAGTTTTGCTTTTTCTAGGTGGCCAGTGCTAACCACTTGGGGCACCTTTTTTCCATGCTCCCAGACCCCTCTGTGAGTTCTGTTGTGTAGCACTTTCACTGCTGTTCATTATCAACCTTGCGAAGGATTTTCAGTGCTGTTCATTATCTATCTTCCCTGCCACTGTCTGTTTCAAAAGGCCAACGGCTGAGATTGTTTTGTTTCCTGGCATGGTCCCAAATCTTAGTTCACAGATGAGCACTCAGTTGCTTTTAATTATAGATTAGTATGTGGGGTTTTTATTCAGAAATATTAATATAATGTGACTCATAGAGAAAATAGAAAATACAGTTGTTAATGACAATTCCAGTCCTTGAACAAATTTCCTCAAACCCAATGATTATAACATTCCTTTAGCAATCACTGGAAATCAATGGGAAAGAACAGGAAGGACTCTGGAAGCACAGTGTCTTTGAAAGTTCACTTGGCTCCTGTCACCTCAGGGTCACCCCACATCCGGCTCTTCCTGGAGTCACCATGTCCATTCCTCCTTTTGCATCTGCCTACATGGTTTTCTTCTTACTTCCCAAGCCTCATTTCATAGTTCAGAAATCTTCACCTTTCCAATAAATTCACAGACTAAACACCTAACATCAGATTCTCAAAAGTCCTTATCTTACAGAGTGCATGAGTAATTCTGATCATCCACATACTTACACATCCTTTCTTCATTGGTAATTTACCAATAACTGAGTTTACAATGAGAACTGAAAATACAGCTTATGTGTATTTTCAGTTCTTCTCCATTAGGTCAGGATCTTTTACTTTATATCATTTTGTTTTATTTTATTTTTGAGACAGGGTCTCATTTTGTCACCCAGACTGGAGTGCAGTGCCGTGATCTTGGCTCACTGCAACCCCCACCCCCAAGCTCAAGTGATCCTACCACCTCAGCCTCCCAAGTAGCTGGGACCACAGGTGCACACCACGATGCTGGCTATTTTTTGTATTTTTAGTAGAGATGGGATCTCACCATGTTGCCCAGGCTGGTCTCAAACTCCTGAGCTCAAGGGATCCACCAGCCTCAGCCTCCCAAAGTGCTGGAATTACAGACATGATCACCATGCCAGGTCTACTTCATATCATATTATCATTTCTTTGTCTTCAGACCCTAGAATCATTCATAAGACATTCAAAGCAGACAATACAACAACTGATATAAAGGATATACCAAGAATATGGCAAATAAAGACTTTAAAAGGTTTCTGATCATCAGAAACTTTTTTGATAAAAAGCCATAAATGTACCTGAATAAATGAGATGGAAGTTGCAATTCATTTATTTGGGACCTTGGGTTTCTTTGACAATTGTTGCCATTTAGAATCATTCGGTTGACTGATCTGTGAGCACCTTCCTGCATTTGGATTATCCAACTGCTGAATTATTCCCCTTTCAATACCATTTGCAATTTATTCATTTTTTTAGCCAGAGCTGTAATAACAATATATATAAAATGAATATTCAGGATTTTTGTCAAAATCATATTAAACTCTTCACTCAAGTGTCAATTTCCTTAATCTGCCTTTTTTCATTTTTTCCATTAAGGAGTTGAGTTTCTTACAATTACTTGTTTAATTCCCATGCCAAATCATCAAATGCTCAGTAACTGCTTGAATAGATTTGAAAACTTCAGTTAGCTGGATCCCCAGAAAAACTAAATCATTTTGTGACTAAATCATGTCACCTCAAGGAACACATTTATTTAGTCTTATTAGCAAAAAGATCTAAGAGACTCATGGAAACGATGAAACAGAATGTTTTAGCCACCATTCTCAATCTGAAAAGCACAAGAAAACAAGTTGAATGACAAAGTATAGTGAAACTGAGTAAAAATGAAAAGTCAGATTCAAAGTATTTACCCTTTAAAGCTTTATCACACATACCAGTTCCTATTTAGAGTAACTTCACACAGTTTCTATTCAAGCTGCTACTTTTATATAAAGAACAAAAAGAAAGAGGACATAAACACAGCCACTCTTTGAATAAGAACTGAGGATAAAGACATTTGTCTTCTACCTTTTCCTAGTATACGTAACACTTAATAATAACACACTCCCTTCTGTTTTCTTCTGCAAGAGTGAAGAACAAGCTCCTAAAGGAGTCTAGAGCTACTTACAGCTTTCAAAATGTATACTAAAAAGTATCTTGCCTTTGTGAGTTTAAAAAGAGAGCTAGGGATTTCTTCTATTAGCTGGCTTTATCCCATTACCTCAAAGAAAGTCACTAGGCTTGCACTGAATTTTTATGGGAAAAAAAGTTCTATGATCTTCACTTTATCCACAATGACTTCTATAAAATCATTCTAGAATGATCTGGATAGCTATAGCTATTCAGTAAGTATCAAAGTCCCTTAGAGAAAAACAACAGACCACTATATGTAAATCATTTCTGTGCGACCTTTAATATCACAAAATAAGACCATATATACAATAAGCTACAATTACATTTAAGCTTTAAATCAAATCATTACTCAAAGGTATTGTGAAGCTTACCTCAGTCAGACTATTCTTTCAGTATTATTCTTCAGAGCTGGAGCCAATAGTCACAGAAGAACTAAAGACAAATATTTTTAAATGTCTCCTTAAATGGGTACTATGTGAGAGAATTCAATATTGGCAGTAAGAAAGAGCAATTATAGTAAGAAGAATCTACCAAACCAGAATCTCTCAGAGATCTATCCATACCATGATACCAAAGAACTATTGTTCAACACCATCCTCAAAATAAGATTTTATGCTAACATAATAAATTAATAAAATTAAGAATATGGCCTAACTGGAGGTTATAGTCATACAATTTAAAAGTATTGATATAAATTAAATAATATATTTGCTGCAAAGTTTACTTTTACTTAAGAAAAGCAAGCTAAATATTCCAATATCTCACTCCCTTGGTTATTCACATTGTTTAGGAACAAATATAATCACAGTCTGGTTTGGGTGATAGTAAATTAAATGTAACTGGATTTGACAAATGCCAACATGCATGCTATTGTTAAACAGGTTGAAAAGATATCAAAAGAGCAGGCCGGCTCTTTGCCATGGGAGTGGTAGATAAAGTTAAAGGTGAAATCATTAGAGGAAAATGTGAGGACGTTTGTAGAAATTTTCACTTTTTAAAATAAGGCGGGCATATTATGCATCTACTACTACTCCAGCCCAAAATGTTCAAATACTAATGTCAGAGGTCTTATACTAGAAGGCAAACCAGTTCTGGCTGAGAGGGGAAACTTGATTTACAGCATCTGCTGGTCATAGTATAAATGTTCTCACTGGCTGATTTCAACCTACCAAGATGACATCGACCTGCTCACAAAATTCCTGATCACCTCCAGCAAGCTGGTGTAAGCCAGCTCTGCAAACCACTGTCCAAGGATATCTAAACATGACTGCATAATGGCAGCACTGTTTAAGTGAATAGTAATGATGACCCGTCACATTTGTTATGTAAGATAAAGATCCTCTCCAGATACGTTGAAGTTTGCAGGTGTTGAAGGAGGTTTGGCAAAATGGTGCAACTGTACAGCAATTCCTAAGACAGTTTCATGTAATTAAAGAGAAGGCAGAGACTGTTTTCGGTGAAATGCTGCTGTGAGACACAGGCTATCTGAAGACTTGAGAGCTTAGTCTCCTGTGATATGTCCCTAACTAAGGACCCTAAATAGAATAAGGGGAAAAAAAGACAACTTTCATGTTCTGAAGGGCCCAGGTCAAGACCAGTGATCCAGGAGCTGAAGTCCCAGCTCAGACTCATTTGTGACCAAGACACATGAGGTCATAGTAGAAAACAAAAATGTGAGCTGACAAAGACCTTGTTCCACAGCCTCATTCTCTCGGGGAAAATCCCCAGGGCTCTTATGAGGAGCCTTGACCACTATTTTACTATTACTATGAGGAGAAAAACAGAATAAAGAATACATTTTTAACATAAGGGAAAACCACCCTCTTCACCTTTCAGATGCTATTATCTATCTATAAAGCTAACAATGCTGTTATTGTTTTATTAAAAACTAGCACTTGCTGCATGATTACTCTTTCACAGGCACAATGGCAAACCACTTGATTTTTCCTTAAACACCCATATGAGGCACAGACTTTTAGTATTCCATTTTACAAATTTTAAAACTTAATCAATGAGAGATAAATGTCTTTGAAGCATAAAGGTGGAAATTAAGACAGCTGAAAACGAAATCTGGGTATCATTTCAAAGCTTGTATTGTTAATGATTTTACTTTCTCTTCCTTATTTTCTCTTCAAGATTAAATTTAATAAAATTGAGAAAATCAAAATATGAGGTACATATTTGTTACTTTTTAAGTGATTTAAATAAATTTAAAAATAGTTTTAAAGTAATTTTAACTAACCTGACGCTCTTAATTGTTAAGAAGACAAGATATGCATGAATAAAATAAAAACATATCCAAATATCTAAGGTATGCAAAAGGTTCAACATCGCTAACTAAAACAGTACATCTTAATCCAGAAGCCAAAAGTAATTTTGCTCTATGTGTACTAATTATACTGACATTTCATCCCTAAAATAAAAAATAATATCAGCGTTTCTTTATTCTCAAAACTCTAGTATTGATATGGTTTGGCTTTGTGTCCCCACTTGAATCTCATCTCGAATTGTAATACTGATGTGTCAAGGGAGAGACCTAGTGGAAGGTGACTGGATCACATGACCTAGTGCTGTTCTCACAATAGTAAGGGAGTTCTCATGAACTCTGACAGTTTGCAGTGTCAATTTCTCCTGCACTGTCTCTCTCCCCTGCTGCCACGTAAGATATGCCTTTCTTCCCCTCCACCTTCCACCACAATTGTAAGTTTCCTGAGGCCTCCCAAGCCATGTGGACCTGTGAGTCCATTAAACCTCATTCCTTCATAAATTATCCAGTCTTGGGTAGTATCTTTATAACAGTGTGAGAACAAACTAAAACAGAAAACTAGTACCAGGAGTAGGGCACTGCCCTAAAGATAACATGAAAAATGTGGAAGCTACTTTGGAAGTGGGTGACGGGCAGAGGTTGGAACAGTTTGAGGGCTCAAAAGAAGACAGGTAGAAGTGGGAATATTTGGAACTCCTAGAGACTTGCTGAATGGTTTTGACCAACATGCTGATAGTGATATGGACAATGAAGTCCAGGCTGAGGTGGTCTCAGATAGAGATGAGAAACTTATTGAGAACTGGAGCAAAGGTCACTTTGCTATGCCTTAGCAAAAACATTGGCAGCATTTGCCTCTACCCTAGAGATCTGTGAACCTTTGACCTTGAGAAAGATAATTTAGGGTATCTGGCAGAATAAATTTCTAAGCAGCAAAGCATTTAAGAGCAGACCTGGCTTTTTCTGAAAGTGTAGTCATATGCATTCACAAAGAAATGACTGAAACTGTAACTTATGTTTAAAAGGGAAGCAGAGCATAAAAGTTTGGAAAATTTGCAGCCTGACCATGCAGTAGAAAAGAAAAAGGCATTTTCTGGGGAGAAATTCAAGGCTGCTGCAGAAATTTGCATAAGGAATGAGGAGTCAAATGTTAAAAACCAAGACAACTGTCTTCAGAGAACTTCAGAGATCTTCACAGCAGCCCTTCCCATCATAAGCCCAGAGACCTATGAGGGAAAAATTGTTTCATGGGTTTGGCCCAGGGCCCCAGTGCTCTGTACAGACTCAAGACATGGTGCCCTCCAACCAGCCCCTTCAGTTCCAGCTGTGACTAAAAGGGGCCAACATATGGCTCAGGCCATTGCTTCAGAGGTGCAAGCTTGGTGGCTTGCATGTGGTGCTGCCACCAGCTGGTGGACCAATGGGTGCAGAATACAAGAGCTGAGCTTTAGGAGCCTTTAGGAGCCTCTGCTTAGATTTCAGAGGATGTATGGAACTGCCTGGATGTCCAGGCAGGAGTCTGCAGCAGGGGCAGAGCCCTCACGAAGAACTTCCAGTAGGGCAGTGCAGAGGGGAAATGTGGTGTTGGAGCCCATAGACAGAGTACCTACAGGGGCACTGCCTAGTGGAGCTGTAAGAGGGCCACTGTCCTCCAGCCCTTCAAACAGCAGATCCATCAACAGCTTACACCATGAGCCTGGAAAAGTCATAGGCACTCAATGCTAGTCCATGAAAGCAACTGTGGGGGCTGTCCCCAGCAGAGGCACCAGGGCAGAACTGCCCAAGGCCTTAGGAGTCCAGGCCTTGCATCAGTGTGCCCTAGTTGTGAGACATGGAGTTGAAGGAGATCATATTGAAGCTTTAAGATTAATGACTGCCCTGCTGAGTTTTGGACTTGCATAAGGCCTGTGGCCCCTTTGTTTGGGCCAATTTCTCTCATTTGGAACAGGAACATTTACTCAATGCCTGTATGCTCATTGTATCTTGGAAGTAACTAACTTGTTTTTTATTTTACACACTAATAGGTAGAAGTGAGTTGCTTTGTCTAAGATGAGACTTGGACTTCTGAGTTAATATTGGAATGAGTTAAATCTTTGCAGGACTATTGGGAAGGCATGATTGGTTTTGAAATGTGACAAGGATGTGTGATTTGGGAGGGGCTAGAGGCAGAATTATATGGTTTAGCTCTGTGTCCCCACCCAAATCTCATTGCAAATTGTAATCCTCACATGTTGAGGGAGGGATCTGGTGGGAGGTGATTGGATCATAGGAGCAGTCTCCCCCATGCTGTTCTTGTGATAATGAGGGAATTCTCACATATTTGATGATTTAAGTGTCAATTTCCCTTGTGCCCTCTCTCTCCTGCTGCCATGTAAGATACGTCTTGCTTGCCCTGCACCTTCCACCATGATTGTAAGTTTCCTGGGGCCTCCCCAGACATGAAATTGTGAGTCAACTACATCTCTTTTCTTCATAAATTACCCAGCCTCAGGTAGTTATTTATAGCAGTGTGAGAACAGACTAATACAAGCATCAAGCAAAGAAAAACAGCTCTGAAAATGACAAGTGTCATAGCCTCTGACTAGAGACTGGTATTCCTTTGACAAGTCCCTCAGTCCCTATAGGAAGGCAAAATACCCTGTCAATCACATAAAGCTAAGATAAAGGCAAAAATTAAATATAAGTCTGGCTCAAAATATTCTAATCTAGCTCTCTCTAACCAGTTTTAGAGACAGTATTACACTTCTGACACCTGTTGCTTCTTATCTTGGAAGAAGTAAGTGCTTCTTTCTCTGTATTTCAACAGATTCATACATAAGGCTATGATTGGCTTTTGTCTCATCACTCTTCCCTCCCAGGAAGGGGAAAACTTCTTCAACTCAGAGTAAATGAAATTCATCTTACAATTCCAAGTATCTAGCATACCGTATTTCACAGGAGTTTAATCAATCAATGTTGGAAAAACCAATGACAATTTGTGAAACAGTTGTAAAAGATGCCGCGATGTATCTCAGATATCTATTAAAATTTTCTCTCCTTCTTTGCCTACCAATTTCTTCCTTTAAATGACCAAATTCAGATCATATTTCGAACGTCCAAATTAAAACTTGAAAAGAACTATACCTTCTGATGTTACCTGGAGAGAAATTTTTCCATCTCACCTTTCCGTTTTATTATTATCATGTCCTCAACTCTCAAAATTCTCAACTACTTACTCCTCCAGCAGAACACCCTATTTCTTGCTACATAAATCCAACTTTTGACATCTGCAGTCGTAGAGGACAAATGTTCAGTATTCCACTTCTGATCCCCAGAATAATTTAGGATCTTTTTGTGTAATAAAATTGTAAACTATATATTATTTACTTTCCCTTATCAATTTTATGGTAACTGCTAAGTGTAATATTATTGTTAGAAAAACACTACAGTAAGTGCAGTGAAATGAAAAACAAATCCAGATATCTAAGTATATTAAATCAAAAGAAACACATACATTAAGAAGAAATTGAGACAATACCAATTCAAGGATTGGATTTCTGAGCAGACAACATGCAGTTACTTCTTGCCTCACTACCCACCAGTTTATCCTATATTGCTGTAAAAATGCCACAAATAATTGTCAAAAAGAGGTGGTATATTAAAAGTAAAAAACTTAGTTCTCAAGTCCACAGTTATGAAATAAGCACCGTTTCAAGAAATCAGGCAGAAACCTAGCTGGTTTAAGAAGAATAAGATCTGCTTGTGCTAATACTGAATATAATCAATGCTTGCATAATCTCCTAATGAAATATATAACCTAAACAATGGTGTATACCTCCAATGGATTTCAAGATTCAGTACCAAATAGCATTTAAAATTCAGTAAGGCATATAAAATATTGTCATATAAACATCTTAAGATTTTTATTGATTATACAATTTATTAAATCTTTCAGGATAGTCTAAAAAGAATTTTCACTGACAGACTATTAATAAGATTTCTAGGGGGAAAAAGTAAGATTCCTTGAAATTTATGGACTTCCTACTTCCACATGAAAAATAGAGTTCCTTTGTATAGAGGAGCAAGTTGTACACATAGTACAAGGAGAAGGAAAAGAAGAACACAAAATCAGGAGGACATTGTGCCTATAAATATTAATAAATATGTTGCTGACAATGTACTGTGCTACAGGAACTTCAGTATCAACATTTGCATACTTGACTTTAATGTGACAGCAACAGTAAAGTTATATCTTTTCATGGATAATACAAGAGAGAATATTTTAAAAGATAAATACATAATGTGGTAACCTTGCATGTAATTTCAATTGTGCTGACCTTTTTAAAGAAGGAACAGGAATTTCATGAAACAAATATTCATTTAAAATTTCACTCTTACAAAGTACAGGATACCATGGAAAACAGCTGCCTTGGGAAAGGATGAATTATGTTCTCTCCTCTATAACCTGAGAGTAGCTCTCAGGTCCTATCAGCCAGGGGCAGCAGTTGATTCCTGGCTGCAGAAGCAAGTAATACCTATATGGAAACCTACAGAACTAACTTCTGGTCTGGCCCAGGATGAAGTAAAGCTGAGAGCAAGCAAAGTAACCCAAAGAAAATAAGCCATTAATCAGAATATGAACAGAATATAAATAATGCCATTTTTCCCTGAAAATAAGGTAGATGTACATATCTTGATATCTAGCTTGGTAGTAGGCAGTGGAAACTTATTTTTCATTAATGATCTATACACACACATGCACACACACACACACACACACACACATATATAGTTAAGTATCTTCATTAGTTGAAATGAAATTTTGATATCTTAGTGTTGTGACTGCATTATATCAATCAAAAAATAACACTACACTAAATTGAATGGTAACATTTAAAAACCCCTATATCATAATATGTTTTAAAGTGAAAACTTCAACTGTGGGGCATTAGAGACAAGGTGTTAAACAAAGCATCCAAAGATGTAGAGGTTCTAATCCCAGCTCAACAATTAATGCAGTGCAAGATTTCTGGGCCTTAGTTTCCTCATTGTCTAAATGTTGGTGGTTAGACAACAGATGTTCCTTTTTAAAAACCTTAGAAGTGATTTATTCCTTTCAAAAATCATTTTACAGACTTTACAAATATTGTCACTATGTGTATTTCTCCCTTGACTTTAAAAAAAATGTATTTATGTTTATTACAGTAATCCCATTATAACAAAAACTAAGAATAGTAAATGTAATTTCTAATCGATTTTAAAAATTATAATATATTCATGCAAAGAGAAACCATACAACTGTGTCTTTGGAGGAAATTCAAGAATTGGTTTTAAAGGTATACTCATACTCAAAACTCTTTCTGAGTCACTAGTATTATGGACTCTTTAAAAAAAAAAAGTTATATATATGTAAGTTGTATACCATGATATTTTCATGTACATATACACTGTAAAGTGATTAACTACATTCAAGCTAATTAATGTATCCATCACCTCACATGATTACTGCATATTTGTGTGAGTGTAATGAAAATGCTTCAGGTTTATTCTCTTAGCAATGTCAAGTATACAATGTAGTATTATTAACTATAGTCATGTTTTACATTAGACCTCTAAAACTTAGTCATCCTACACAACTAAAACTTTGACCAACATCTCCCAATTCTAAACCTCACCCATGCTCCTGGTAACCATCCACTATTACATTCTCTGCTTTTGTGGTTTGACTTTCTTAGATTTCAAATATAGGTGAAATCATGCAGTATTTGTCTCTCTGTGGCGCTTATTTCATTTAACATGTCCTCAAGGCTCATTCATGTTGTTGCAAATGACAGAATTTCCTTCTTTTTTAAGACAGAGTAATATTTCATATGTCTATATAAAATTACTTTAACTGTTGACAGACACTTCGGTTGTTTCCATGCTTTAGCTATTGTATACAATGCTGCAATATTTGAACATGGTATTGCAAATATCTCTTCAACATCCTGATCTCATGTCCACTGGATACATGCCCAGCAGCTGGATTGCTGCATCATATAGTAGTTCTATTTTTAATTTTTGGAGGAACTTCCATTCTGCTTTCCAAAATGACTGTGCCAGTTCACGTTTTCATGAACAGTGTGCAAGGAATTTCCTTTCTCCATCTCCTGACCAACATTTATCTTTTCTTTTTATAATCGCCATCCTAAACTACATAATTCTCATTTTACATTTCTTTTACTGTACATCAGAAAGATGATATGCCATTTACAAAACAGTGTGCAGCTATAGAGGAAAACTATAATTGATTTGTACTGATACTGTAAATGTATGCTATTATAAAATATATATTTAGTCTCTGACTCCATTTCCTGACATATAACTCTTAAAATCCTTAGCCTCTTCAAAGCAATGTCTTTTTGTATGCTAAGGAATTGAAGCTGTAGGTGGCTTCAGGATAGGGACTGGTCACGGGAAAGACCAAGGTTTAGTGGGTTGAGACTTTCAGCCCCACCCCCAACCTGTGGAGAGGCGAAGGGGGCTAAAGATTAAGTTGATCATGAATGGCCAATGGTTTGATATCACTTGTAAGTAATGAAACCTCCATAAATTACTTAAAAGGACAGGGTCTGAAGCATTCTGAACAGCTAAACACATGGAAGTTACTGGAGGGTGACACTCCCAGGGAGGGCATAGAGGTGCCGTACCCCTTCCTCCATACCCAGGCCTTATATATCTCTTCATCTATATCCTTTGTAATATCCTTTATAATAAACTGTTAGACAGACATATTTCTCTGAGTTCCATGAGCTGCTCTAGCAAATTAATCAAACCCAAATAGGGGAATGGCATGGGAACCCCACTTTAGAGCCAGTCAGTTTTAGGCACAAGTAAAACAATCAGGAGTTTTCAACTGGTTTCTGAAGTTAAGCAAGGCAGTGGGGAACGGAGCCCTCACCTTTTGGAATCTGACACTATCTTTAGGTAGATGGTGTCAGAATTAAATTAGAAGACACCCAGCTGGTGTTCCCTGCACAACTGATGACTTTCTTGGTGGTGGGAAAAATACTCCCACACATTTGATCACAGAATTCTTCTGTGTTGATTGTTGTTGAGTGAAAGAATAGAAAAGAAAACACTTTGAGCTTGTTTATTCCACTCAGAACATGTTTTTAAAGTTAAATGTCATTGTTATAGACAAAAGTATGTAAAGGAATTCTATGTTGACAAGAAGTGAAAAATTTAACTAAGAAAGAAAAGAACGAAAGAAACAGTATTCTATTTATTTGTGTGATGTCTCTTGTATTTAACTAAGATATCTGTATAAAGAGGCACTAGAAGTGTTCTTTGGCATGTGTTTCTATTTTTCTCTCACACTCCAGAAGATGCCTCAGCTTCAGTCCCTACAACAACACTGAATATTGTGGAACTTAAATAAAAGCAGAGAAACCCCACTAAGATCTTCATTGTGTTTAGATGGTGTTTTACATTAAATTTTCTGAATTGGTTTCAGTTCTTATAAAACACTGCCAGCTTGAGAATTTTAGAAAGCAAACCTCTTCTGTCTATTCATGTGAGGAAAAATAAAAGAGAAACAGCAGGGTACATGAGAAATGTAAACAAGTGGTTTGGCCCTGTTCCACATAACAAAGGATAATGTAATCATCAATACAACTCAGTTTGGATCTTTTTTTAAACCTCCATAAGAATATCAAATTAAAGAGTTATATTTTATAACACAGAAATGTAACTATGATCATTTAAAATTAGATTACCAAAAGCAATTGAAATGCCCAAATCTCTATATAATTATTAAACTGTAATGATTTTTAATTATTATTTGAAAGTTACCAAAACCCCCAATCATAATTTCTACAGGAAATCCTTAATTTGTTGCATATCTGTTAAACTATCCTAATTTAGCAAGTGTTGACAGATCTTATTGTTGTTTAAAAATAAGCTATCTGCATTATATTAGTTAGGGTACTCCAGAGAAACAAAACCAATAGGAGAGAGATATATATAGAAAGAGATTTAAGGAATTGTCTTATGTGATTATAGTAAGTTAGTAAGTGGCAAGTTAGAAATCTATAAAGGCACTCGTGCAGGCTGGAGGCTCAGAGAAGAGTTGATGCTACAGTCATGAGCCTGAAGGCAGTACAGTGACAAAATTTCTTCTTCCTTGCTGAAACTCATTGTCTCTTAAGGTCTTCAAGTGATTGTCTGAGGCCCACCTACATTATGAAGAGTAATCTGCTTTACTCAAAGTCTATGGATTTAAGTGTCAGTCATGTCTAAAACATACCTTCAAAGCAAGATCTAGACTGATGTTTACCCACATATCTGGACACCAGAACCTGGCCAAGGTCACGCATGAAATTAACTGCCACACACCTACCATTTTCTTAATATTTATTAATAAAGACAATTTATCTAATAATCATTTAAACCTTTGTAGGCCTTTTTATTTTTCATTTACATAGTTAACATTTTTAAAATCAATTTATATTTTACCCCTTATTAAGTTGTGAATGTATGGACCTCTGTAAGCCAAGGGCCCATTTTATAAAATTTTTTTTATTGGTTCCACTATTTCCAATATGTCTAGATTGCAGGATCAAATCTCTAGCTGGCCCCCATCCATCCCCCATATATCAACACATTCTTCATTAGCAGTTTCTACTTATTGTGCTCCTAGAACTCCAATTTTTCTAAATCTTACTTTATTACATTTTCTTTGATAACTTCTGTCTCACTGACTGTTTTTTGATAAGTTCTTTTTTTTTCCTTGGAACTTTTTTTCCATTTTCAACCTAATGTACTCTAGAATTAACCAAAATGACTTTGTAATTACAAAGGGATTACTTTCCTGTAAAAATCATTCCAATTTTAGCTAAAGGTAAACACTAACCTTCCAGATCTACAAATCCTCATTATGAATTCACTGGCTCCTATCTTTAATGAATATGTAATTCTCATATGTATTATTCCATTCTCACACTGCTATAAAGACATACCTAAGACTGGGTAATTTATAAACAAGAGGTTTAATTGACTCACAGTTCTGCACAGCTTGGGGGCCTCAGGGAACTTACAGTCAAAGCAGAAAGCAAAGGGGAAACAGGCATATCTTCACATGGCCGAAGAAGGAGACAGAGAGCAAAATGGGGAGTGCTACACACTTTTAAACAACCAGATCTCAATGTCATGAGAACAGCAAGGGGGAAGTCCAATCCCATGATTCAATCACCTCCCACCAGGCCCTTGCTTGAACACTGGGGATCATAATTCAACATGAGATTTGGTGGGGAAACAGCCAAATCATATCACTATATCATAAATATATAAATAGTTCATTTAAGATAGAAATGTACAAATAAAGAAAGGAATAGATCATGATTCAGTTTTTATTTACTTCCTAGGAGTGCAGGGATAAGGAACAAATAGAGGCATATGGTACAATAATTGGATATTGCTCATCTATTCCAAGACACTATACAATAGGATATTTGAATACAAGTCACTGATTTTTTTCAATAGGCCAACTGCTTCCAGAAAAAAAAGGAAACAAATAAACATTCTACTTCAGCTAATTCGCAGAAAACATTATGAAAGTTATTGAATTCCTTTCACAGTTCCCTTATATTGAACTAGATCTTCATGATAGTAAGTGCCATTAAAATGTAAGTGCATGGCACAATGGGAAGAATATCAAGACTAAAGTCAAATGGTGTGAGAACTGTTTGCAGATTTACAATTTGCTCTTTGTATAGCCTGACTGCCACTGCCTCTTTAGAAATCTGAAATTCTCCATCTGGTACATGAAGATAAAATGCTTTGCCTGAATATGTTGTTCTGAGTATCAATTGTCCAATACTTTTAGTTTTTGATTGACAAATAAACTTTTAAAATAAATTACATTTAAATATGAATTGTCATATAATTCTATATTTTCTTTTTTTGTTGTTTTCTCATTATTATTGTTGTTCTTGTTTGACATAGGGTTTCACTCTGTTGCCCACACTGGGATTCAGTGGTGTGATCATAGTTTACTGCAACCTCGAACTCCTTAGCTAAAGTGATCCTTCTGTCAGCCTCGTAAGTAGCTGGGACTTCAGTCATGTACCAGCACATCTAATTAATTTTCTTTTTTATAGTAGCTACTTGACATCTAATTAGAAGTTTCTTAAAACAGTTAAGCTTTTGAATTACATACAAATAATTTAAAATAGGCTATTTTTAAAATTCTGTGGTCCTTGTGTCATGTAAAGGATCCTGTAACAATGTGAATGACTACATTCTCCACTGTATCATTTTGCTATAATATGGTGATATGAATTGGCTGTGTCCCCACCCAAATCTCAACTTGAATTGTATCTCCCAGAATTCCCACATGTTGTGTGTGAGGGGCCCAGGGGGAGGCAACTGAATCATGGGGGCTGGTCTTTCCCATGCTATTCTCATGATAAGTCTTCACGAGGTCTGGTGGGTTTATCTGGAGTTTCTGCTTTTGCTTCTTCCTCATTTTTCTCTTGCAGCCATCATGTAAGAAGTGCCATTCATCTCCTGCCGTGATTCCGAGACCTCCCCAGCCATATGGAACTGTAAGTCCAATTAAACCTCTTTTTCTTCCCAGTAACTGTTATGTCTTTATCAACAGCATGAAAACGGACTAGTACAGAAAATTGCTACCAGTAGAGTGGGGCATTGCTAAAAAGATATCAAAAAATATGGAAGCAATTTGGAACTGGGTAACAGGAAGAGGTTGGAACATTTTATAGGCCTCAGAAGAAAACAGGAAAATATGAGAAAGTTTGGAACTGCCGAGAGATTTGCTGAATGGCTTTGAATAAAATGCTGATAATGATATGAATAAGAAGGTCCAGACTGAGGTTGTCTCAGATGGAGATAAGGAACTTGGTGGGAACTGAAGCAAAGGTGACTCTTGCTATGCTATGTTTTAGCAAAGAGACTGGCAGGATTTTGCCCCTGCCCTAGAGATTTGTGGAACTTTGAACTTGAAAGAGATGCTTTAGGGTATCTGGTGGAAGAATTTTATAAGCAGCAAAGCATTCAAGATGTGACTTGGATGCTGTTAAAGTCATTCAGTTTTATCATGGAAGCAGAACATAAAAGTTTGGAAAATGTATAACCTATCTATGCAACAGTAAAGAAAAACTCATTTTCTGGGGAGAATTTTAAGCTGGCTGCAGAAATTTGCATAAGTAGCAAGGAACCTAATGTTAATCCCCAAGATCATGGGAAAAATGTCTCCAGGCCATATCAGAGACTCTCAAGGCAGCTCCTCCTATCACAGGCCCCAGGGTTCAGGAGGAAAAAGTGGTTTCATGGGCCACACCCACGGTCCCCATGTTGTGTGCAGCCTAGGGACTTGGTGCCCTGTATCCCAGCCACTCCAGTTGTGGCTGAAAGGGGCCAATGTACAGCTCAGGCTGTGGCTTCAGAAGGTGGAAGCCCCAGACCCTGGCAGCTTTCATGTGTTGTTGAGCCTGTGGGTGCACAGAAGTCATGAATTAAGGTTTGGGAACCTCCACCTAGATTTCAGAGGATGTATGGAAATGCCTGGATGCCCAGATAAAAGTTTGCTGAAGGGGCAGGGACCTCATGGAGAACCTCTGCAAGGGCAAGTGCAGAAGGGAAATGTGGGGTTGAAGCCCCCACACAGAGACCCTATTGGGACACTGCCTAGTAGAACTGTGAGAAGAGAGCCACCGTCCTTCAGACCCCAGAACAGTAGATACACCAACAGCTCGCGCCTTGCGCCTGGAAAAGCCACAGACACACAATGCCAGCCCACGAAAGTGGCCAAGAGAGATAGGCTGTACCCTGCATTGTCATAGGGGTGGGGCTGCCCAAGACCATGGGAACCCACCTCTTGCATCAACGTGACCTGGATGCAAGACCTTGAGTCAAAGGAGATCCTTTTACAGCTTTAAAATTTCACTGCCCCACAAGATTTCGAAATGCAAGGGCCCTGTAACTCCTTTGTTTTGGCAATTTCTCCCTTTTGGAATATCTGTGTTTACCCAATACCTGTACCCCCACTGTATCTAGGAACTAGCTAGTTTGCTTTTGAATTTACAGACTCATAGGTCGAAGAGACTTTGCCTGGTCTCAGATGAGACTTTGAAATGTGGACTTTTGGGTTAATGCTAAAATAATAGAGAACTTTGGGGGACTGTTGGGGAGGCATGACTCGTCCCACCAGGGGTAAAATGACAGATATAGTTTGGCTGTGTCCCCATCCAAATCTCAACTTGAATTGTATCTCCCAGAATTCCCACATGTTGTGGGAGGAATCCAAAGGGAGGTAGTTGAATCATGGTGGCCATTCTTTCCTGTGCTAGTCTCATGACAGTGAGTAAGTCTCAGGAGATCTGATGCGTTTATCTGGGGTTTCCACTTTTGTTTCTTCCTCAATTTTCTCTTTCCACCACCATGAAGAAGTACCTTTTTCCTCCCGCCATGATTCTGAGACCTCCCCAGCCATGTTGAACTTTAAGTCCAATTAAACCTCTTTTTCTTCCCAGTCTTGGGTATGTCTTTATCAGCGGTGTGAAAACGGACTAATACAGATGGTCCATGCTGTTTAAAAGTATAAAAAGCTATCCCAAAAGGGAGATGAGGAATATCATCATACATACAAAGCTTTTTCTTCTTTATCCTGGATTATTTTGTGGACCCTAAAAGCCATCGTAATTGTCCTCATAAGAGGAAGACAAAGATTTGACTCATCTACCATGGAAGATATTTTTATGGAAAACATAGACTCAAATAAGATAAAACTACAGAGACTTGGGATCGAGCAAAACTTTATGACCTTAGGCAAGTTATTTAACCACTGTTAGCCTCTGTAACCTTTTATGTAAAATGAAGACAACATAACCTAATTCATGCAGTTATTTAAGGACCGAATGTCATATCAAGGAGAAGATGCCTGGCACAAAGCAAAGGCTTAATAAATTCATTCACAATCTCTTTGAGCCCCTGGCTTAAAGAATACTCCATTCAAAAAAAAAATGTACATATACTTTTTTTGAAGTTTCCTAATCCAGGTCATCTATTGTTGATCTCAATTGCTTAAAAAAAAGAATTAATTTGCATAAGAGTAGATTGTTTAAGGTCAAATTACAGCATAAAGTTGATATCTGATAATATATCAACAAGATAACCATAGTGTGATTCTAAGAAGTATTGATTACACATTTTTAAATAACACTGTCTACTAAAACATTCTGTGAATATGGAAATGTTCTGTATCTGCACTATCCAATACAGTAGTAGCCCCTAGCCACATGAACATCTGAAAGGTGGTTTAAGGCAACTGAGAAAGTGAATTTTAGTATTATTTAATTTTCAACTGATATCATTTAAAATTTAAATGATTCCATGAAGCTAATAGCTATGGTTTTAAATAGTGAAGATCTAAAGTATTCTTTAGTTCTAGATTTTATTTATTTTTAACCTTAAAGTGAGATACATCGAAAGCTGTTGATAAGAATATAGAAAGTATGATATACAAAAAACCATGAGCATTAGATAAAAATTATGGTGACCAATCCAGATAAGAGGAGTTAGAAAATAAAGACCTCCTAAAGCAACTAAAATTAAGCTCAGAGCTTACAGATGAGAATAGAGATATCAGGAGATAAGTCTATATTGTACATATTTTGAAAGACTTTTCTCTAAAATATTAACATTGAATTCCATTGGGTGATAAAATCTCAGTTACTTTTTACTTCCTAGATGGATTTATTTTTTATAATTTGTGAAGTTTTAGAAATAAATGTGTAACCACATATCAAAGGACTAGTATCTAGAATGCATAAAGAGCTCTCAAAACTCAATAGTAAAAAAAAAAAATCTAATTAGAAAATAGACAAAGGACATGAACGAATATTTCACTGATAAGGATATACAGATAGCAAACAAGCATATGAGAATATGTTCAATAGGATTAGCTATTAGGGAAATGCAAATTAAAACCATGAGATAGCACTCTATACCTATCAAAACAGCTGGAATAAAAGTAGCAACAACATCAAATGTTGTTGATGAAACTGAATCTTTTACACATTGCTGGTGGGAATGTAAAATGGTATAGCCATTCAGGAAAAAAGAATTTGTAATTTCTTATAAAACTAAACATGCCATTATTATAAGACCCAACAATTTTCCTCCTGGGAATTTATACCAGAGAAATGGAAACTTATGTTCATGCAAAAACCTGTATCTTAACATTGACAATAGCTTTACTGATAATAGCCAAAAACTAGAAACAACCCAGATGGCTTTTTACAGGTAAATGGTTAAACAAAAAGTGATATATCCATGCAATATAATGCTATTCAGCAATAAAAAGGACAAACTATCAATACATGTAACTTGAATAAACCTCGAGGGAATTATGCTAAGTAAGTTTTTTTAAAAGTTACATACTACATGATTATATTCATATAACATTGTGAAATTGTAATAAAGAACAAGTTAGTGGTTTTCAGAAATTACGAGGGAAAAGCTGGGGGAAGGAGATGGGTATGGTCATAAAATGGTAAGATGAGTGACCCTTGTAGGAGTGTTCTCCATTTTTTTTTTTTTTTGAGATGGAGTCTCACTGTCTCCCAGGCTGACACACAGTGGTGGGATCTCAGCTCACTGCAATCTCCACCTCCTGAGGTTCAAGCGATTCTCCTGCCTCAGCCTCCTGAGCAGCTGGGACTACAGGCGTGCACCACCATGCCCAGCTAATTTTTGTATTTTTAGTAGAGACAAGGTTTCACTATGGGGACCAGGCTGGTCTTGAACTCCTGGCCTGAGGTGATCCACCCACCTCAGCCTCCCAGAGTGCTGGGATTACAGGCATGAGTCACCATGTCCAGCCGAGTGCTATCTTAACTGTGGTCAGTCAGACATACACAAACCCATACATGTATGGTAAAATTGCACAGAACTAAATACACATACATACACACACACACACACACACACACACACGAGAGAGAGAGAGAGAGAGAGAGAGAGAGAGAGAAACGAGAACAAGTAAAACTAGTGAAATCTAAATAAGACCAGTAGATTGTAGCAATGGTAATATCCTTGTTGTGATATTACCCCACAGCCATAAAAATCTAACCAAGCAGGGGAACCTAGGTAAAGTGTACATGGAATCTCCATATTACAACTTACAACGGCCTGTGAATTTATAATTATCACAATAGGAAGAGTTTAATGAAGGCAAAAGAGCTAATGCATGTCAGGTGATGGGTTCATAGGTGCAGCAAACCACCATGGCACACATTTACCTATGTAACAAACCTCCACATCCTGAACATGTACTCTGAAACTTAAATAATAATAATATGCTTTAAGATTAATGAAAAGAAAATAAATATGAGACCTGCATCTGGTTAAGATGTAAAAGTCATCAAGAAAAACTTTGTTCTACCCTTAATTATAAAGAGAAACAAGCTGAATAAACTGCAAAATTATAGATTAAAACACACATACACACATCAGAGAACCCTAACGGTACAAGAAAAGTAGAACCTCCCAGAAGACAACAGACCCACAGCTGTTTAAATCATTGGCAAACAGCATGAAGAAGATGATTCCACCATTAACAAAGGCAAAAATAATCCAGATGGACTTTCAGCAAACCTTTAACAGCCATTTACAGGCTGTCATGAGAGATTATCATACTGAGGATCCCCAGCCAAGAGACCTGAATGAAGTGTTCAGGGCCTGTACACCAAAGGCCAGGGAAGGGCAGGAGGTTTGAAAGTGATGCACTTCCAGGTGTGCAGGGCCTTTGTCAAGTGCAGAGATGTGGCCCGCTACAAATCAGGAGCAGGGCAGAAGAGCTGAAAGAATCCCTCAGGGTACTCCAGGCCTTCAATAAATGCACCAGAGCTACTCAACAAATGCCGAGCATGGGAGGAAAGCTAAAAAAAAATACCCTCAAGTTACTCTAGGACTTCAAGTGCACTAGAGCGGCCCTCTGATGACTGGAGACAGAACAGGACAGAAAGAGATCTTCAAGGGTGCAGAAAGCTAAGGGAAGGACAGAGAAGTAAAAGAAGGCCCAAGCTCTCCAAATACTACGACCTGGACTATGTAAAGCAGAGAAATCTGCTTGCTGAAATTAGCCTTGTGAACTTCGGTAGTTTAGACGTAAAATACAGAAAGATTTCTCAAGTTGCAGTGATGGAATCTTGATTGGAAGCTCTGCTAATGAAAAGGTCCTGATCTGTTCTCAAAAAGATATATTGAAAACCTGGGGTGATTTCCATCTAACTGAAACAAAACCTAAACTCAGTTCTACCAAGGATGACATTGACTCAGCCTCCCACATGAACAACTTAACAGAAGGGATATTCTCCTTTCTGAGGGTATATTCTTATTCATTTTAGTCTCCTCTACTCTTTTATACATAGTTTCTTTCATCAACTTAAAAATTTTGAGACATGCCAAAAAAAGACCCACCATCATCAAAGTATATAGTCCAGAGAAGGTTCATATATGCCCAAGATGTACAAATTATCTTACAAGACACTATGACAAACATGTTAAGTAATATAATAGAAAGGGTGGATAACATACATGAAGAGATGGGAAATTTTATTAGAGTTGAAAACAAAACCACATGGCAATATTATAAATGGAAAATATGTGATCAGAAATGAAGAAATGAACTCATCTAATATTCTTAGTATCAGAGTGGAAAAAGCAGATGAAAAGATCAATGAACTTAAAGATAAGCCATCTGAAATCAGCTGCACTGAAACACAAAGAAGAAAAAAGTGCTGGGGAAATGGGGAGGAAGATGAGCAGCGCCTAAGGTTTGAGACAGTATTAAAAAGTAAAACACTTGCAATTGCTGCAAAGAGAGAGAGAGAGAGAGAGAGAGAGACGGAAGCAGGAAAAAAATGAGAATTTTCCAAACCAAAAGAAAAGAAATATATCAACCCAGAGAGCCAAAGTAGCCATAAAATTCAAGAGAAGCCAAATAATGGACATATAATTATCAAATTCCCAAAAACCACACAGAAAGAAATATATTAAAAGCAGATAGAGAAAAACTTAATGCATTCCATTTAGGAAAAAACATTTATCAATTATGGCTATCTTCTCACTGAAATAATTGAGGCCAGAAAACAGTAGAAAGGCACCTTTAAAGTATTGCAGGGGGAAAAAGAAACAACATATTTGAATTCCATATCAAGAAAGGAAATGCTTCTGAGACAATCATTTAACTACAAACTCAAATTTAACCTAAATAGATAAAACGCTATTTTTTAATGAATATAAATAGCCTAGGAAAGATCATGCTAAAATAAATAGCTGATTTCAGGGTGGTGAAATCTTTCTATGTGTAAAGGCAGTACAGTGTAAAAATATCAAAGGAAAAGAAGTAGTATTTTGCTACATAAAATATACAAAGGATAAGATGTCTTCTTTAATCACAAAAAAAAAAAAAAAAAAAAAAAAAAAAAAAAAAAAAAAAAAAAAAAAAAAAAAAAAAAAAAAAAAAAAAAAAAAAAAAAAAAAAAAAAAAAAAAAAAAAAAAAAAAGGCATGAAACAATCTAGTAACCCACAAAGGAAACACAGTTAATAAAAACAATGGAAAAAGTTAACTTCCTCAGAAGTAGTAACAAATATCTACTATAGCATAAACTTTTTCAGTAAAATGAGCAAAAATCTAAAAACAGTTATATCAGTTATAGAAGGAATACAGTGAAGTTAGAATCTGCGGAATAATATTGATGAGATATAAATTAACAACCTTTCTGGGAAACTATTTAGCAAGACTTTTATAAATCCTTAGAAACGTTTTCCAAAAAATAAAAAAGGAAATATGGGCAGAATTTATATATCTATGAATGTTTATCATAATTCAGGTTTAAAGAATCTACCAGGCATTGTGGTTATCAGTGAGGACTCGAACCAGAGAGCATGGTTACAAATTCAAATTTTGCAACTTCCCAGCTGAATATCTTGAGGCAAGTCACATAACCTTCCTGTGCTCAGTTTCCATACATGTAGATGTAAAATAACAGCATCTATCGCTAAGCTTCTTCTGTGCATTAAACAAGATGATATATCTAAAACCTCAGAGAGCTCTCAACACAATATACACACAATATAAATGATAGCACAATATAAATGATAGCTATGATTATTGTATTTATAATTCAACACTGGAAATAGCATGACTTTCATAATAACATGTATATAATTTTCTGTAGCTACAACATATTATTTTTCCAAAGAGTATTTAACATGATGAAACAAAATGAAACAAAACTTTATATATATTATGTTTTAAACATAAGAATACATAAACAGGAAAATATATGAGGTAAATGCTTCAAATATCATTAGAAATTATGTAGAAATGGTGATATGCAAGTGATAATGACAAACATAATATTGGCTTGCTTAGGTAATGACATTTATTATCAGTGGGATCAGAAATACAACTAAATTATTAATTCATTTTATATCTAAAGAGAATCTTGTGTACTCAAGCTTCTTAGATATATCTGATATATGTTCTAGAAATCCATGTAAATTGAATACCTGGTCCAATGCTCAATATAAGGCATATATAAGAATATATTAAAATAGATCATTACTAATATTTTGTATTCCTATATGATTAAAATGGCTTTGAATAAAAATGTTACTTTAGAAACAAAGTTAAGAAATATTAGTAATAATTTTTTAATATAAAACTTTTTTGAGCATTTAGTGTTATATTAAATGTTGTCCTAATGTAACATGAAAAACAAGGTCTCAAAATAAAATATTGCTTTCCCAGAATACTAAAATTAGGTTATTAATCACATCAACTTTTCATGAATATCTACTATAGCATAACTTTTTAAACAGTAAAACTTTTCATAAGAATGTCTATGTAAATATGAGTATCTCACCATCTAATCTTTAAAATATGAATATGTTAAGCCTTCTTTATGAGCACTTTTAAAGACTTACTTGAAGTAACTTTGTAGAATATTTTGAGATAGTCTCTGAGTAAACCCAAGTTTGTTTGCAAAAGATCCAGTTATGTAGTAGTTTGACCTGATGTAAACATCTTAATAGCTCTAATAATTGCATGCTTTATATTTTCACTTTAATAATAAAATATTCAAGAAGTGCTCATTATTATACCTGCAATTTGGGGGCATTAGAATAATACATCTAAGATTTATAGGGAACATTAGTGGTAGACTTGTACTCCTACTTCTTAGAGGAAAGACTTCAATATCAACTGTGAACTGGTATTCCAGTCTTTGTCTCAACCTTCAAGGCTCAAAAAGCCTTTATAACATTTTGCCAGACTACCTATGACATATTTGGATTTGATCAATTATTATCTTATGGATCATAATGTGGGAGTGGGAACATGAACTCTGAGGTCAGGCCAAGGTTAACTCAAGCTCTGCTGTCTTCTAACCTAATGATGCTTTTTGGAGGGGGGGGAAATTACTTAATGTCCCAGATCCTCAGCTGCCTATGTTTAAAATGGGTTAAATTTATGGAACAGCTGTGAATCTATATAGTGTATTGACATAGAGTTTTTTACCTTTCAATCCATTATATTTTATGTTTTATGTTACTTTTACAGGAAGATGTGAAGAATTGAATTGGATATATTTTTCTAGTCAGTCATCTGAAGCATATTTGTTATGATTGACCCATCTTTCTGCAAATTGATTTGAAATTCCACCATGATCAAATATGCCTACCATATCTCTTGGGCGTGACACAGAGCAGGCACTCAATAAATAGAAGTTTATGTTCTTCTTCTATGGAGTTAAAACTTGCTTTCCTATATATTGCATTGATTATTTTGCCTGTCAGCATGCCGACAAAACTCATTTAATGAACTAAATACCCCTACTTCACTCAGTCTTCACATGGCATAATTTCCAGTACAATGCCATCATGTCCGCCCTCCTTTGTCATATTTGTCAATATTCATCTAACAATATAGCTCTTTGAACTGAACATTTTCTACCAGACATGTTTCCACAACTGTAGAGACTGAGAAATAATATCTACCCTTGTTCTCAATACTTCCCTTCTTTAAATGCAGTCTGATTTTGTATTAGTATCTCTCACATCTAATTCGTACTATGTTAAACTGACAGTAAGTTTTGTTGTTAGCTAAAGCCATGATTGCTTTTTGTTTTTTTGGATTTTTTTGAGACAGAGTCTCACTCTATCACCCAGGCTAGAGTGCAGTCGCATGATCTCGGCTCACTGCAACCTCTGCAGCTCGGATTCAAGCAATTCTCCTGCCTCAGCCTCCCGAGTCCCCGGGATTACAGGCGCCTGCCACCATGTCTGGCTAATTTCTGTACTTTTAGTAGAGACAGGGTTTCACCATCTTGGCCAGACTTGTCTTCAACTTCCTGACCTCATGATCCACCCTCCTCAGCTTCCCAAAGTGCTGGGATTACAGGTGTGAGCCACCACACCAGCCAATTCCTTTCTTTATGTGAGCTGTTTTTAAGACAAATGTTCTCCATTTTGAAAACATTAGGTGTTTTGATATCTGATAATGATCTTTAAAAATGCCAAAAATCTAAGGAAAAAAGGTCAAGTATCTTTTATCTTATATGTTTATCACATCTCTCATTCCAAGTCAAGCCATTTTCTAAGGAATTTGGTTTCTTTAAATATATATTATTTTAGTGTCATTAAGATTGAAGAATATTTTAAATATTTTTCAATTAAATACACTTTCAGTATTTTCAGTATTCAACATACTTTAAACATTTATTGATCAGCTAAGAGAGAAAAGTTTCAAAAAAGCATATATAATTTCATCTTGGAATATGAATGCTTACTTACAAATATACTGTTATTGACTGAATGTTTGTATCTCTCTGAAATTCATATGTTGAAAGCTAACCCCCTAGTGTGATGGTATTTTAAGGTGCAGTCTTTGGGAGGTGATTAAGTCATGAGAGTGTGGCTATGATATGGTTTGGCTCTGTGTCCCCACCCAAATCTCATCTTGTAGCTCCCATAAGTCCCACGTGTTGTGGGGGAGACTCAGTGGGGATATGACTGAATCATGGAAGTGGGGGGTGGGTCTTTGTACTTCCCTTGCTGTTCTTGTGATAGTGAATGGGTCTCATGAGATCTGATGGGATCTCATTTTAAATGGGAGATTTAAAAATGGGAGATTCTCTGCATAAGGTCTCTTTTTGCCTCCTGCCACCCATGTAAGATGTGATTTGCTCCTTCCTGCCTTCTGCCATGATTGTTAGTCTCCCCAGCCATGTGAAACTGTAAGTCCAATAAACGTCTTTATTTTGTAAATTACCCAGTCTCGGGTATGTCTTTATCAGCAGTGTGAAAACAAACTAATACAGGCCCTCATGAATGGGATTAGTCTTCTTATAAAAGAGAGCCTAGAGAGCTCCCTTCCCCATTCTGTCATGTGAAGAGAGAGAAAGAAGACAGACATCTATGAACCAGGAACCAGGCCCTTACCAGACACCAAATCTGCCAGCACCTTGATCTTGAACTTCCCAGCCTCCAGAATCATGAGAAATAAATTTGTATTGTTTATAAGCCACTCAGTCTATGGTGTTCTCTTATCGCAGCCCAAAGAGACTGAGATATATACACATAACTGAAAATCTAGTATATATCTATTTTATATATATATAAACATATATATATATATATATATATATATATATACCAAAATACTAACCATGGTTACCTTGGAGCAATGGGACTTATGTTTTCAATGCTATTCATTTATATTTTTTATTTCTTCTTAGTGTTGGCATGTTTTGTTTTTATAATAGTATTTAAACTCTTAATTGGATTATAGCCATAGTAATCAAATAGTGAAATTCTTAAGCAGAAAAACTTGGAAAATCAAGTTTTATTATTTAAATTATAAATAAAAATCACACATAAATAATCCATCATATTTTAAAATTACTTGATATTCAGCTGCCTTTAAATATGTTTAAAATATTTTATTCAAAGTCATTTTTTTCTATAACATAATTTAAATCTTTTGCCTTTTTGAAACATTCTGCTATTTAGAGTCTTTTCAACTTCATCAGATGAAAGTACATTTTACTTATTTCTTTGTTAACTACTTGTCTCTGTATTATCCATAAACTCAAAGAGTTTATTGGCATATAGATCTTACATGCTTTCAGAATTTTATGTAATTTTGTAATATCTGACAGTATATTGTTAATGAGATGAGTAAGAGACAACCAAGATAAAATATTTGGAAACTAGACTATACTGCAATAGAACAGAAAAACTCATCACTAAAATCCATAGAAACAAGGTAGCAAGATTAATGGATTTAAACATTAAATAAAGATGATGAAACTGACGGCATAACAAAAGCATTGTGATACTGTATTTTTCATTTTCTTCTCATTCTTAAATACATCTGTTTAGAATTATATTTATTACGCTCTATTAAATTAATAATTACTCAACTTTAGAGAAGAAATAGTTTGCTCCTAAGAGCAAACAGAATATAGTGAAAGAGAATGAACATGGGAATCAGAAAACCTTGACTTAAATATGCTATTTATTGACTCTCTTGTCTCAGGCAAAGTAATCGGCTTCTTTGTTCCTTAATTTTCTCCCATGAAGTTGCTCTAAATTTTTAAATGCTAGAATCTGTGCAAAGCCCATATCCCATAATAAAAATACCAAAAATATCACCTTCATTTCTTATTTTATAATAAATCCTATTCTACAAAGAAAAGCAAAGTAAAATAACATATTGCACTTTTAAACTGCTTAAAACCTTGGCTTTCTCTGAGATTTAATCAAAACACTGCATTTGAGAAGAGTACCTGGGAAATAATCATAATATTTCCTTTATAAAAAAGGAGTTATAGAATAAGAAGTTTCCAATTAAAGTGATATCTTAAATCCATATACTTAGGGATTTCCCCTACCAAAATGCCACAAAATGTCACTGAGGGAAACAAAAAGTAAAAAGGGCAATGAACACAGAGAAGAGACAACAGTAAGTAGGAATCATTAACAAAATGTTGGAAGATAGAAACAGCACGGAGGGGTAATAACTGCCTAGAGGAGAGCTGATTTGTTGGTTGTCAGCCATTTTGTGAAGCTTGAACAAGGTGCTGAGTTCCACATCTTGACTGGGGAGACATAGCCTTGGGCCAGTATTCAAGAAGGTGGAAGTCCAGAAAGTAGAGGGGACAAAGTCACAGCTTGCCCCCACTACCAGTCTGTGGGTTTACAGAAATTTTGGGGAAAAGCCTTAGACATCCACAGATGGTGGAATTGGATTTAAGTCTAGAAGTAAATTGCTCATAAATTCATCTGGGTTTTTAGAAGTCTTTTTATTTGCTTGTTTTTCAGAAGGGGTGGAGCTGGAAAATAAATAATATTCTTTGTCAACTTTATTATTATTAATAAATTGCAGAGTTATTCATGATTCTTCCTTTCCTTGAGTCAATTTTTGTTGGTTCATATTTTTATAGAAACTTTAGTCTAAAATTAAAGACATATCTTATCATTCTAAAATGCTCTACCATTCCTCTGAGTGTATTCACTTTCTTGTATATTACTTTTTCATACCTGGAATTTCTCTTTCTCTCAGTGCTATACTGATTTTATCGCTTTATTTTTTAATGAAGCATACACAGTAATTATTTCAAATATCTTGATTTTTTAAAGTTATTTCCACTTTTATCTTTATTTCTCTTTTCTACGCTTCATTATTATTTTTCTAAGTTCTTGCCTTGAAGTGTAGTTGATTTACTTTAAATCATTCTTGTTGAATAATAAAAGTGTTTAAGACCATGTCCATTCTCCTAAATACACTAGATCCTACAGTGTAAGCATATGAGCCTTGAAGTCATAGTACCAAGATTCAAATCTTGGTTTCACCATTTTGTTATACATACTCTGAGCTTTGGTTTTTCTTGCTCATGAAATGAAAATAAAAAATAGCATTTCCCTAATGAAGGTAAGCCTAAATGAGATGATATGGAAAGTAACCAGCACAGTACCTGCCATGCTATAAAGGCTCCATGCATTTTAGCTGTCCTGGGTGGTGTTGGGTAGTGCAGGGTGGTCCTAGCATTTACAGCTGTAGCATTATTTAATTCGCTTCATATATAGTATTCTCACTGAGCCACTTCCTAAATATCTTGAAACTGCAGTTCTGAGTTTCCATTCAGATTTTCTAACCCTACCTGGCTAGGTTGGAAAATTCAACTTTCATAAGACAAGCTAAAGGAAGCAAAGAAAGAGGTATGAAGTAACACTGTTCCCCTCACTCCAGTGCTGTTCACCTGCCTCCTTTTAAGCCAGTTTAACAAAGGGAATAAGCAAACAACCAAAATCTTAAAAGCTGAGCTTTCCCACAAGAAGCTACTGTTACGAATAACTTCAGGACAAAGGATAGTAAACTGAAAGTGAACAGATGGTGCACTGATGTGAAGAGGTAAACACTGTGAGTCTGTGGATTAGTCCGTTTTGACAATGCTGATAAAGACATACCCAAGACTGAGTAATTTATAAAGAAAAAGAGGATTAAGGGACTTACAGTTCCACGTGGCTGGGGAGGCCTCACAATGATGGCAGATGGTGAAAGGCACATCTTACATGACAGCAGACAAAAGAGAAAATGAGAACCAAGCGAAAGGGGTTTCCCCTTATAAAACCATCAAATCTCATGAGACTTATTCACCACCGCAAGAATGGTATGGGGAAACTGCCTATATGATTCAATTATCTCCCACCGGATCCCTCCTACAACATGAGGGAATTGTAGGAGCTACAATTCAAGGTGAGATTTGGGTGGGGACACATATCAGTCTGTAATACAGCATGCAGACAAAAACCTGTGGCTGTAAAATTTATAGTCTGTAGAGATCAGAAGCCCACTAAGCTTCTAAGGAAACAGACTTGATAAATAAATAAATAAATTCATTCATTCATTCATTCATTCATTTATTCTCCAAGATTGGCCAACACCAGTCTATGCCTACTCAGCTCCAAAGACAACCCCAAAATGGCACCAACAGGAAACAAGCTACATAAAATATGTAGCTATGTACTGTATGCATGCCCAAATCATGTTATTTATCTGAAACTGAAATTTAACTGAGCATCCTCTATTTTTCCTGGCATGGGAATCCTTCCTAATACCCATCTTGTGTGTGTCCAATGGATCCCAAGAAAAAGGGAAGATTCTCCAGTACGAAAAATCAGATGGCCAGCCACATTGGCTTACCAAGTTTCTTCCTCTACTGCCTTGAAGAAGACACTTCTCTCTTTCTATGCAGTCATTATTTCCTCATCAAATATTAATTGACTAAATGATACATGCCAGTAACCATCCTAATTTCTAAAGACAGTAGTGAAGAAAATTCCATATCCTCAAGGATTTGTATTCTAATGGCAAAGAGACAGACAATAAATATATTTTAAAAGTCAGTGCTGTTAAATAAAATTAGGGGTATAAATGGGTATAAGAGTGAAAGTGAAGGTCTATTTGAGCTAGGATAGACAAAGAAAGCCTATATTTGAGTAAAGAACTAGCTGGAAATGAGGGCATGGTTCAAGGGGATATCTCAGAGAAGAGTTTCCTGGAAGAGAAAACATTTAGCACAAATGAAACACAAAAAGGAGTCCAGAATACAAGACCAATTAGCGACTGCTCTCATGCAGCTCACTTCCTGTAGAGACAGGCAATAAATAAACCCATGAAAAACATCGCACACTGGTAATTTTTATATGTAAATCAATACAGGATGATGCAGTAGGAAGTGGCTCCATGTATCTGTTTTAGATGGAGGTGTCAGAAATGACCAGCCTTAGGAGTTTGAGACTGGCTGCCCCTGATCAGGCTGCCTCTGAAAGGTGGCAGAAGACTGCATGGGACAAACGTGATGGAAGAAGAGGTAAGCACATGGAGAAGGCTAAAATGCAAGACAAAACACATTTCAATGCCATCATGATTTACATGGCTCAGCAGAAGCAAGGCAGGAGTCATTTAAGAAACAACAACTTGTGATCCATATGCGAAAGTAAGGGGCAGAAAAACTGCTGAATCTAAAACCTTAAGAAAGCTTAGTTTTCAGGATTTACTAGGGGAGGAAGATATGCCAAAACTGCCTGAGAAGCATTTGGAGAATTAGGAGGAGAAACTGTGGTGTTTCTTTCTCTTTTCTAACTTTTATCCTTGACTTTATCCTCCTCTCACTTTTCTCACCCTCTCTTGTTTCAATATTTACTTCTTTGCTCAGAACTCAGATTTTTGTCTCCCAATATCTAAGCACATACTACCTATGGAACAAAATAGGCTGATCCATCAAACTGAACATCAACCTGAACTCCTTATACCCAACACCCTCTTCTTACTCTTGGAGATAATAACAAGCATCCTGTTACCTGAGGTAGAAACCCAAAGCCATGTTTGACTTGTTCTTCCTCCTGCCCAGACCACAGCTTAACAGTGTCCTTGCCCACCCAATTCTACCTCTAAAAATGCATCCAGCTCATCCTCAGATCCATTTCTCTTCATTTCCTCTGGAATTCCCTGAGCCCTACCCCTTATCATGGATCACCTGAATGACTGCAGCAGCTTTCTTTTTATTTTTATTTATTTATTATTTATTTTTATTCTTTTTTTTTGAGAGGGAGACTCTCTGTGCCCAGGCTGGAGTGCAGTGGCAAGATCACAGCTCACTGCAAACTCCACCTCCTGGGTTCAAGCGATTCTTCTGCCTCAGCCTCCTGAGAAGCTGGGATTATAGGCGCGTGCCACCACATCCAGCTAATTCTTGTATTTTTTGTAGAGACCAGGTTTCACCATGTTGGCCAGGATGGTCTCAAACTTTGACCTCAAATGATCCGCCTGCCTCAGCCTTCCAATCTGTGACTGCAGTTTTCTAACTGGGTCCCTACAGCTACTCTGCCCACCATTTCATTCCCTTTCATCCTCCTTAAAGTTATCTTTTTTAAAACACAAATATGGATATTTTACTGCCATATTTAAAAACATTATGCTTTCCCAGATTCCCCAACCTACTACATTTCTGGCCTTCCATCTCCACATGCTCCAGGCTCTCCTAGGCCCAGTTCACATCCTAGTCACGGTGGAGTCCTTCCCCTTCCCTTCTTACATAAACCATCACATCATGACCCGTTACACTCAAACCTCTGCTCAGCCAGTTCCCTGTCCCCAAGACAGGTGTCTCTCCTTTACTCATTCACTCACTCAGTCAACAAAATGTACAGCTTAAAATTTCCTGGGGGCAACAGAAAACAAAGTAAAGCAATAAATTAAAACTTTATAAAGAATGTGAGCTGGGTACTGTGGCTCACACCTGTAATCCCAGAACATTGGGAAGCCAAGGTGGGCAGATCGCCTGAAGTCAGGAGTTTGAGACCAGCCTGATCAATATGGAGAAACCCCGTGTCTACTAAAAATACAAAATTAGCTGGGTGTGGTGGCGCATGCCTATAATCCCAGCTACTGGGGAGGCTGAGGCAGGAGAATCGCTTGAACCCAGGAGGGAGAGGTTGCGGTGAGCCAAGATCACTCCATTGCACTCCAGCCTGTGCAAAAAGAGTGAAACTGTCTCAAAAAAAAAAGAATGTGGTAAGTACTATGAATTAAACGACAACAACAAAATCTCTTTGGGTAAGGATTTCTGAAAAGACAAAATTTAAGCAAAAATCCCAAGAATTAAAAACAAGTAGCCAAGACAAAACTAGAAGTTGGGGATGAAAAGTATTACGCAGAAAAAAAGAAACCCTAAGATTTAAAAAAAAAAGAGCTCAGAAGCCATGGTAGGAGGTTTGAATATCACTCTAGGTGCAATTAAAAGTCATTGGAGAGTATTAGGCAGGGGAATAAATCTTTAAGTTAAAATTGAAATTAGAGGAAATGGCAAGAATTGGATTGTTTGTCACACAAAGGATAAATTCTTGAAGTGATGGATACCCCATTTCCCATGGTATGATTATTATGCCTTGCATGCCTGTATCAAAACATCTCATGCACCTCATATATTCACCTACTATGTACCCACAGTAATTTAAAAGAGCAAAAAAATGACTTTATTTGCATTTCCATGTTAAATTGATTGAATTTACCTCTATATAAATCCTGACATTGATACCATCAAGTGTGACCCCAAAACTGCTGCCCTGCCTTCCTTAGATAGCAACATTTCCATTTCATTACCTTCCACCTCTCAGCTCTGTGCCTCGATAGATGGTACTTAAATGGAAAAGGATACAGGTTTCTATGGACTACTTTCTATAGAGTAATTTGTGCATGGTTAGGAAGGTGAGTATATACACCAATTACAGTCAAGTTGAATGCAATAAACATGTGAGTTGGGATGCATGAAGAAGAGAAAAGATATTTCTAACAACTAAAAAATTATTGTCATCTCTTCTGCGAGAATTAGAAGAAGAAGAAAAATAATGAGCCATTATTTAGAGAACAGTACAGGAATTAACAAAGTTGCTAGTCCACATTAATTTGATGACTTTTTTTCCTTTATAGTAGAAAATTCACTGGTTTAAAAAAAATCTGAAGCATAAACTATATCTGACTTCAGTAAGATAGCTGACACGTAATAACCTACAGAAAGGTTTAAATCAAGTTTGTTTGGACAGAAATACAATTAAAATGACTCGAAAGCTAGATCTATATATAAAACTGTAAACTGTAATTATAAAATGGCCATACATCTTTCTTAGAAGTAAAAAGCAAGCATTGTTCCACAAAAGGCCATTATTTGTTTTAAATCTTTTTTTAAAAAAACTTGGAGGACAGGAAAAAAAGCATATTAATTTTTGCATGTATATATAAAAAGGAAGAAAATAAGTAGAAAAGCAGTAACTACTTGAAGAAAAAGAGAGTAAGGGAGGATTTTCAAAGAGAATTTTTTTAAATAAAATGTTTTATTTTTAACTTTTGTGAGTACATATTAGGTGTATATATTTATGGGTACATGAAATACTTTGATACGGGCATAAAAGGTGTAATAATCACATCATGGAAAATGGGGTATCCGTCCCCTCAAGCATTTATCTTTTCTTTGTGTTATGATTATACTTTTAGTTATTTTTAAATGTACAATAAATTATTGTTGCTATAGTCACCCTGTTGTGCTGTTCAATACTAGATCTTATTCATTCAATCTATTTTTTGTATGCATTAACCATCGTCAGCACTCTGCCAACTCCCAACACTCCCACTACCTTTCCTTCTACTATGTTCATGAATTCAACTGTTTTCATTTTTTGCTCCTACAAATAAGTGAGGAAATGCAAAGTTTGTCTTTCCGTGCCTAGTTTATTTCACTTAACATAATTAACTCAAGTTCTATCCATGTTTCTGCAAATGACATGATCTCATTCTTTTCTACGGCTGAATAGCAGTACTCCATTGTGTATATGTACCACATTTTCTTTATCCATTCATCTGTTGATTGACACTTAGGTTGCTTCCAAATCTTAGCCATTGTGAATAGTGCGGCAATAAACATAGGGGTGAAGACACCTCTTTTACATACTGATTTCTCTCTTTTGTGTATATACCTACCCATGAGAACCAGAAGACTCAATTTCAAGTCAATAACATGCCACTTACTGAATATTCCTAGAACACATGTGTTGAAATAGTTTATAGTTTTATTTTTATTCCTTGAACAATGCAATTTTGTTTTAAAAATGTGTACTTTATAGTAATATTGCACTTCCCAATCCTATTAGAGTCAGCTATAAAAGATTACAAGATCCCTCTTTTTTTTTTTTTTGAGATGGAGTCTGTGTCACTCAGGCTGGACTGCAAGGATGCGATCTTGGCTCACTGTAACCTCCACCTCCTGGGTTCAAGGGATTCTCCTGCCTCAGTCTCCCGAGTAGTTGGGATTACAGGCACCCGCCACCATGCCCAGCTAATTTTTGTATTTTTAGTAGAAAGTAAATCATGTTGATCAGACTGGTCTTGAACTCCTGACCTCAGGTGATCTACCTACCTCAGACTCCCAAAGTGCTGGGATTATAGGCGTGAACCACTTCACCGGCCAGGGTCCATTTGTTATCAGTGTATGTTTTCCTTATTTTGCAAAGGAGTGTTCTGAATACAATTTGAAACAGAATAAACAGAGAAGACATTACAAGAAGATGCAAAGCATTGCAAGCTACCTGGTGGGGAGAGGGGAGTATTCTAGGCAGGGCAAAAAGCAAACGCAAAGCTCAGGAGCTGTAGCCAGCTAATGTGCTTGAGGAAAAACAAGGTGGTGATGGCTGCTGGGACAGAGTGAGGAAGTGGAGAGGAGTTATAGATGACATCAGAGAAGACGTCAGATTGAGCGGAGGTTTCTAAGTCATAGCAGGACTCTTCTACCCGGGGAAATGGGTGCCATTGGAGAAGTTTGAGCAAAGAAGTGACATGACTTGATGCTTCCTCATGATCTTCCTGTCTACTGCATCAGGAATAGACTGTAGAGGCAAGGACAGAAGCCGGGAGACCAGTCAACACAATCTAAGTAGATTAAAAACAATATGAATGACAGTGGCTTGGATGACTCTGCTAGCAGTGGAAGGGATAAGATTTATTCAGATTGTGGATATATTTGTATTTGAACCAATAATATGTAGTCATATTAGGTAAAGTATGAAAAAAAAATTAGGAATCAAGGATGACCAGAATAGAATTCCCACTAATTAACATGGGCATGATTTTCAGTGAAGCGAGTTTGGGGAATCAGATCACAAGCTCAGTTTTGTGCTTGAGACATCTATTAGAAATTCAAATAGAGATTCCAAGAACTTTGTTGGATGTATTAGTCAGCAGTTCAGAACAGAGGTCTGGGACGAAGATAGCAGTTCTGATATTTAAAGCCATATGATCTGGTAAGATAATTTTTTAAAGTGAGAACAGATGAAAAGAAGAAGAAAATAATTAAGAACTGAAGCACGGTACAGTTTAGAGTTGGCACTGGAGGAGATAAGGAGAAACCAGAAAAGGATTCTAAGGCAGGGCAGGCGGTCAATGAGGGGGGAGAGAAAGCAAGAACTTTAGTATCCTAGAAGTCAACCTAAGAAACAAATTTCAAAGAGAAGGAGCGATCACCCTGTCCCCGACTACTGACAAGTCTATTAAGATGAAGACAGAAAATTGCCTGCTGGATTTAACAATGTGGAGATCACTGGGGATATTGATAAGAAGTGTTTCTCTGAAGTGACACAGGTGAAAGTCTGTTGCAGTGGATTCAAGGAGAGTAGGATGAGAGAAATTGCAGAGAGCAAGGGTGTTAGCCCTTTTAAAGACATTTTTTTTGTTCCATGAAAGGAAAATAAAAATGGAGCAGCAGCTGGGGAAAAATATATTCAAGAGGTATTTAATTGTTGGTGGTGTTTTTGATGGAAGAAATAAGAGCTTATTAGCATACTGATAGGAAGAAGTAAAATAATAATAATGGAACAGGAGAGAGAGGGGGAAATTCCTGGAACAATTTTCTTAAAAAAAAAAAAAAGAGAGAGAGAGAGAGGAGATATATTTTGTGTACAAAAACAGGGCCTGAAGGCAGCAAACCACATTGCCATGTATGTACCTATGCAACATTCTTGCATGTTCTTCACATGTACCCCAAAACCTAAAAGGCAATAAAATATATATATTTAAAAAAAAAAGAAAAAAAAAAAATAAGCCCTGGCCTTTGCAAGAGGCACAAAAGGGTAATTCATAACAACAGAAAAGAAAGCAGCATATAATAGATACAGGCTGGAGGATAAAGATAAGGGTAGAATCATTTGCAGCTTCTCCTCTATTTGCGTTTATTCTCTGTGTAAAATGAGAAACAAGATGTGAGCTAAGGCTAAGGATAAAAGGGATATGGAACTTTGGGGAAAGAGAATAAGGAATGAAATGAATGTCTGGGAACATGGAAGAGTGAATGAACAAGGGAGATATAGCACAATGACCAGGCAGCCTTGAGGGCTGCCTTGCAAGTTGGGTTTTTATTTCAAGAGCAGATGTGTGCATGGGTTCCCACTGATTTGTGGGGTCTAAAAATCAAAACAATTAGACTCCTGGAGACAGACAGTAGAGGCTCAGTTCCCTGAGGCTGGGAAGGCTTGTGGGGAGTGGGGGAGTGGAGGGGATGGTTAATGGGCACAAAAAAATAATTAGAAAGAATGAACAATACCCAGTATTTCATAGAAAACAGGGTAACTACAGTCAAAATAATTAATTGTACATTTAAAAATAACTAAAATAATATAATTGGATTGTCTGTAACACAAAGGATAAATGCTTGAAGGGATAAAGACCCTATTTTCCATGATGTGATTATTATACATTGGATGCCTATATCAAAATACCTCATGTATCCAATAAATGTATATAACAACTATATACCCACAAAATTTAAAGAATGGGTTTTTTATCTAGTCCTGTTCTGCTGCACTTTTGCAGGCATGGAGTAAACAAAAAGTTCAACAGGACTCGCTTTGATCAGAACAGTATGATAAGGCAAAAGAAGAGAATGATGATGATACTTAGCAATAGACCTAAGCTAGGTCCATAAGGACATGAGTACATGAGTAGTTGAGAAACAGTAAAGAGGTGGTAGGATCAATGAGGTCAAGGAATTGTTACAGAAGCAGTATCAACAGAAGCACTGGGGGAAAAGAGGTGATGATAATAGCAGGTTGCTATGCTCGAACTAAAATTTTGGAGTAGTTTCAGTTATTTCTAATGATAAGGAACAAGCTATGTCCATGGAGCGGGTGGCTGACAGAACAAGATAATTGGAAGAAAGGAAGTTGAGTGGTCAAAAAGTTAGCACATTGGAAGGATGATTGTGATGGTTAATTTTATGTGGCAACTTGTCTGGGCCAAAGGATGCCCAGATAGCTGGAAAACGTTATTTCTGAGTATGTCTCTGAGGATGTTTCTCGAAGACAGCAGCATATGAACTGGTGAACTGGACTGAACAAAGCAGCTGGTGCTCCCCAATATGTGGGCATCATCTGGTCTCTTGAGGGACTGAATAGAACATAAAGGCAGAGAAAAAGTGAACTCTGTCTCTCTGCTTTAGCTGAGACATGCTGTCAGACATCAGTGGTTCTAGTTTCAAGCTTTCAGACTCAGACGAGGACTTACACTGTGGCCCCTTCCCCACCCCAGATTCTCAGGCCTTCTGACAGACCGAATGACACTGCCAGCTTTTCTGGTTCTCCGTCTTGCAGAAGGAAGATCATGGAACTTCTTGGCCTCCATAACTGTGTGAGCCAATTCCTATAATAAATCTTCTCATTTATACAGCTACGTATATATCTAGTTGGTTCTGTTTCTCTGAAGAACCCTGACTAATACAACATCTTTGTTATTTAAGTCACTAAAAATTATGATCACTAGAAGTAGAGTTTGGAAATGGCAGTGAACCAGGAATTCCCATTTTCAAGGAACGAAAAGGGATAAACTGAATATAATCCAACAGAGGACGTTCCAACCCAGTGGGAAGAATATATAAATTTAATGTAATATAATAGGTGCTAAAATAGATATATGAACTGAACACCATGGGATAGAGAAAAAAAAAAAACTAATTGTTAAGTATTCGACAGACATCAGTGAATGCATGAATGAGCTGTGTGCTTGTTGTGTGTAGTGAGTTGAATGGTAGTCTCCCAAAAAGAAATATCTAGCTGGAACCTGTGAGTGTGACCTTATTTGGAAAAAGAGTCTTTGCAGCTGTAATTAAACCAAAGATCTTGAAATGAGAACATCCTGGATTACCCAGGTAGGCCCTAAATGCATTACTTAGAAAAGACAGGAGGGGCCAAGACACCAACACAAAGAAGATGTGAAGACAGGTGGAGACGGAGCTGCACAGTCACAAACCAGGCAGTCACCAGAAGAAGCTGGAAGAGGCAAGGAGTGGAGTGTGCCCCACAGCTTCAGGACGAAGTACAAGAAACCCCGTTGACTTCTTGATTTTGGGCTTCTGGCTTTCACAACTATAAGAAATTTTTTTTTAATTATTTTAAGCTCTACAGTATGTGATGATTTGTTATGAAAAGGAAAAATAAAGGATATGAGTTTGGAAAGGCATGAAGTTTACGTGGGTAGTGAAATATTATTCCAGACACTATATTCAAAGGTCAGGATTAAAAAAGGGACATGGCATGTTCCAGGAAAAGTGAAAAGATTAGGGTGTCTGGACATGTGTTTCTAGAATATAAAAGTAGGTTATATGCCGAATAGTTTGCAACCTTCATAGCAAGTCGAAATGTTTGGATTTTATTCTCGAGGATACCTATAAAGTAATGAATATTTTGAAGGAGAGTCATATAATAACTGTGGGGATAAAGGCAGAGAGGAGTAAACATAATTCATAATAATATGAAGTAGGGATTGGAGTAAAAAAAAACCTAGTGACTTGGATACCAGTTATACAGATGGTGTATTAGCTGGGAAAGAGATGGTAATGGCCTAGGCTGAAGCAGAGGCCACAGGCTGGGAAAAGGATCGTAGTGAGCTATAACTAATAACAATTCATGACTAGATGGCTATCAGAGGAGAAGCAGAAGTTAAATTAAACACAGAGGTTCCTACCTTGGAGGACAAGAAACAGGTAAGGGGGAGGTTGAACCAGAACATGATTTTCATTTTGAAATGTGAAGGCCCTGTTGAGGGGCATGGGAAACCTAGTAAACAAATGGGAAAAAAAGAGTTTGGTAGGGGGAAGAGTGGAAATTCATATCTAGGTTTCAAAAAGTAAAGTACTGTAGAGAGATGGTGAATATAGACTGCAAATTTAATAATGTTCAAAATAAAGGGAGAAACAAGCAGCAGCAGCAAAGAAGAGAGCTGTTTCACTATTTTCTTTAAGTGAAGTAATTTGTACATCTAGCCTTTTCTCTCTGGGCTGGACACAGACAGATCATAAAATAAGTTAAACATGTATCCATCTTTCTTCAAACAAGTATACTTAACTCCTGCTGTGTTAAGAAATTGAAGCCATGATTTAAAATGCAAGAACACCAACAGCCAATGAATATTTATTTATAATTAGCTTACCATATTGCTTAAATAATACTTACTCAAGCTAAATAATTAAATCTAAGAGCTAAAAAGTCTTCATAAGAATTGGCAATTAAATAAAATCAAAACAAAAACTTGAAACCCTAAGGGAATGCTACTTAAATATCCTCTTCCACCATCTACATATTTAACTCAAAGACCCCAAATCATTACCTTTCCTCTAAAAAACTAATGCTGTAATTTCTTATTTCTCAGTGGCACTCTCATTTTTCTGAGTCCAGTCTTCAAAGCTAGAAGTTTCTTCTCTTCACCATCAAAAAAAGTATCGAATGACTCATCCTGCTGTATCTCACTCAAATTCACCCATAATTATTCTATTTCCATCCATCATCCCATTGTAGCAACTTATTATTAAACTCCCTGACCCCAACCCATCCCCTCTCCAATTATTCACTTGTGTAAAAATAAGTGTTCTGATTTACACACACTATCCTTTACCATAATAATAATAATCGGGCTGGGTGTGGTGACTCATGCCTGTAATCCCAGCACTTTGGGAGGCTGAGGCGGGCAGATCACAAGGTCCAGAGTTCGAGACCAGCCTGGCCAATATGGTGAAACCCTGTCTCTACTAAAAATACAAAAATTAGCAAGGTGTGGTGGCAGGTGCCTGTAATCCCACCTACTTGGGAGGCTAAGGCAGAAGAATCGCTTGAACCTGGGAGCAGAGGTTGCAATGAGCCGAAATCATACCACTGCATTCCAGCCTAGATGATGGAGCAAGACTCTGTCTCAAAATAAATAAACAAATAAAAATTATTATTGTTATTATCTCTTACCAAATAATCATTGTAGTAATCATGTGGTAGTTAACAAAATATACAGAACACATGAACATACAAAAGGAGCTGCACTATCTCCAACTTAGGGGACTCACTGCCCCTTCCACCTTTTTCTTTAATAATTCATATATATGCATGTGGTACAAATTTCCAAAGATGCCTAAGAACAATCAGTGAAAAACAGTCTTCTTTCCATCTATGCTTCTAATTGTCTGATTTCCCTACTCCGAGACAATTAAATTGGTAACTGTAACTACAAGTATTTTTGTATCTGTAACTACATTTCCATTTTCCCAGAGCTGTTAGGTTTTCTAAAATGTTTATAATACAAACATTTGTCTTATTAAAAGGAAGGCAGAGAGGCTATTTGGTTCCCTTACACTAAAAGATGCCATTATAATGGCAACTAAAACAATTTTAAAATGTGCTTATTTGGAATAAACAAAAAAAAGTTGTAGTCTGCAAAATAATTTGAATGGTTTCTCTGAACATGCATTATTCAAGCAAATAATTTTAAGGGTAAAAAGAATTTTGTTGGGCATAACTTAACCATATCTATCAAGTGACAGACCTCAGACTTTATTCTGTACTACTTATTTCTACCTTTCTTTCAGGACTTAACTGAAACTCCTTCAACTTACCTTGGGAATCACTTCACTCTTCTAATCTCTCCTAGCAAATGACACTTTTTGGGATTATAAAGGACCTTACAAGTGGGTTAGTTTATAAAGTGAAAATCAAGCATAGTACAGTCTAAATAACCTTTCAAACCTCTTTAACCACATCTAAAAGACAGAATATCAGTTTGACGTCAAACTTAGCCCTGGGAGATGCTTCATACTGAGAAAATCATCATGACCGTATATGCCATAATAAGATAGAAACTTGGAACAACAGCTTCCTTTAAGCCATTGCATGTACTCTCTGGGTCATATTCTCTCCATTAATGTAATAATTGGTCATACGTATTTCTCTCTTCCTATCCATCCCTCCACTCAAAAACTTATAGTGGAATTAAATGTGCATATAATGCATTTTCTCCAAATACGCTATCTTGTCCATTTTTTACATACCTATCTCCTTAGTCATATAGTAAGTATTCCCCTAAAAAACCGCTTTAAATGTCCAGTGTTAAAATTTACACATGGTATTCTCTTGGCAAATACTTTCTGCTGATTTTATTTGGTAGGATTACACTGACATATGGGTTTCTTCAGTGAGGATAAAAACAAGGACAGAAAGTGGGGCCTGAAGGAATCCTAAAGACAAGCTTTATCTGACATAAACAACAGATCTATAAGGGAGAAGTAGAGATAATACATTTTCCAATGATACAGTGAAAGGCGAAACCTCTTACTTCCAAAATAAGCTGGTCCATGAAACACTCAGTGCTAAATAAAGATGCTAAAGGAGCCTAGAGAATTTGACCCCAAAATATGACATCAGAGTATACTGACTATTTTGGATTAAAGACCATTAAAGGTCAGCGGATATTGGAAGGGACTCTACTCTAGTATTTCCTTTTCTATCTGAAGACTGGACCTGCCAAAGAGAAAGCCTTCTATCCCCTCTCCCAAATGTCATTATCTATCACAGAAAATAAGAGTGAGAAATGTAACCACACCTGGACAGATTTTTTTCACGAGATAATGTCTGTCTCTGGGGCTCATCAAAATGCCAAAGAAAATTCTTTATAAGTTAATATCTATCTTCAGGGTCCATTCATTCTCCCTACTAAGCATCTATTACTCCTCAAAAGATTTGCCTTCATTCCCCACATCCCCACTCCCTGTGAAGAAGAGTATATAAGCATCATTGGGTTATCGGGTAACCACACTCCTGTGACTCCCCTGACCTCCACCCCTTGTGTACATTAAATAAATTGTGTAGTCTTTCTCTCCTCTTAATCTGCATTTTGTCAGTTCACTTTCAGCAAACCCCCCTCAGAAGGTGAAGAGGAAGCTTTCCCTCTTCAAACCTACAATATCAAGCCTGAATCAAAGCTCAATTTGGATATTTATTTCTCAGATATACCCTGTAGAAGTTTCAATTCCCTAGGCCCATATCAGTCACAGATTTCGTATTTTAGGAATATGGCCTGGATACAGACAATCACTCCAGGCAGCATATAAGAGAATCTCTAAACAATTCTTCAAATCAACCCAACCGTCACCTGCTCTCTGTTCTCTGCATTAAACAGAATCATCTTTGCTTTCCATCTCAGAATCAACTGAGTCCAAAAATTGGTGCCACATTCCAATTTGCTCATTTTCTTTCTCATTCTAAGTAACAGACCATCCTCATTCTTCCTGCTTAGAGTTTATTTTTAAATCAATATACTGGGATTTTTGTTGTCATGTTTCTCAAAGATAACTTAAGCAAAGTTTATCCTGCTTTTGTCTTATCTTGGCTCCAAAGATATCAAGATCAAGAGACAGCTAGTCTTAGAAATTTTCTATTTATTGATTAGCTTTTTGACTTCCTTAGACATGGCAAGCTGGTATCAAAGTTAGCCTTATAATAAAAAAGTCTTTCAGCTGACTGACCATGTGTTATTATTTGAGGGTCTCCAGAAAGACTCCTAAAGAAAATGCAGTGAGTTTAACACAGTTGAAACTGTTTTGCTACAATTAAGTTGTACTCAAATATATTTAGAAGGTTCAGCGACAAGGCCAATGTCTATTTAAGCAGCAATTTGGCTTACAGCGAGGGAAATTGTAAACTGCAGGATAATGTTAAAAAGTGATTCATTGGTAAAGACCAATTCATCATAAAGCAGCAGGGTAAGGTAGGAATTGGAATGAGCCCAGTGGATGGTCTAACAAGAAGAGAAAAGAGAAATTACAAGGGCTAGAATCTTGGTTATCCAGGTAATTATACACAGATAGGAAACTGAACATTATAGGAGCTGTAAAGCTAAATAATTCAAACTTTGAGTTGTTGGAATTTTAAGTTACCCTGAGCCTTGAGAGGAATGTGGCTATGCTGCCGGGACCAGGTGGCATGCAGGTGCAACTTTTGCCTTTTTTAAAAATCTCTCTTTCATGTAAATAATTAAGACCAAATGGTGCCAGAGGAAAGATCCCCTCAGATCACTACCCATCCTCATTGACTACCCATCCTCATGGAGTAATAAAGTAATCTTCCTTAGAAGAAGATCCATAACCAGTCAAACCAATTGCTGTGGCATATGCACCTTGTCTCATATGAAAAATGTTGTAATCCTCCTGCAACTTCTCTGTCTGTGCCTATATCACTGAAACTTTAACTTCTCCACTTTAGAAAAATGCTAACCCTATTTTCATTTGGAATCAGTGTTTTCCCGGGTGACCATCCTCAAGTTTTCAGGCTGAATAAACTCTATGATTAATCATATTTCCTAAATCTCATTATTTAAGACTGACAGATCTTAACTGGAAGAAGGAAAAAAAAAGACCAAAGCTGTTTGCTATTACTATTATTTAGTTCATTTGTTTTTAATCTTTTCTGTTCCGACATGCAAAAACAAATACAAAAAAGAAGGGCTAAGTCTATGATGGCACAGATACAAAATAACAAATTATTTAGAAAAATTAAGATTGGATATGTGACCTAGAACAGTGTTTCTCAAACTTTAATGTGGATGTTTCTCCTGGTGACCTTGTTAAGATGAGAACCCTGATTCAGTAGGTCTATGATAGGGTCTGAAATTCTGCATTTCTTTCTTTTTTTTTTTTTTAATTCTGCATGTCTAACAAGCTCTCAGATTATACGCATGTTACTGGTCTGCAGACTTCTGAGAGGCAAGCATCGAAGATAGCAATGTTCACTGACTGTGGAGACACTTTCTCAAGAGAGCTTCTACAGGGCAGGAAAAGTACAAATTATGCCACTGTATCCAAAACCATCTAGGATAAAGCAAGCACTTAATACTTGTTTATTTAACCAATGGGTTCTCAATTAGGGTACTCTGTTTTCCATTTCCGGCGGGCTTTCTTTGAGGGGAGGTATTTATACCCATCCCTAAAGGAAATACCTTTAGGGTATAAATGGGTATTTATACCCATCCCTAAAGGAAATACCTTTAGGGTATAAATGCCTCCCCTCAAAGAAAGCCCGCCGGAAATGGAAAACAGAGTACTGTTTTAAAACTAAAAGTTATAAATTTCTCAAGAAAATATGTGAAAGCAAGAAGAAAAATGCCACTTCTCTGCCACAGTTTCTCCAACTCCTCTTCCAAATCAAAACAGAATTATCCAAAACATAAATATTTATTAATATACAAAGACATATATATGAAAACACATAGGCACATATTATAACTGTCTTCAAAGTAATTTTCTTAAATTATTGCAAACTTAAACTTTCTCAGAATTTCCATCTCAAATGAAAAACTTATTACAAAGTGCTTCACATTCATTTTAAGTGATTAGGGTAGAGCTTGGCTCAGAGTATGTGCTTAATAAAGACTTCTTGGCATGTATAAAACATGTTTTTTTAATATTTCTCTTAAGTAATCAATGCAATAACCCTATCAGGTAGACAGAACATTTTTCTTCATTTTTTGGAAATGGAATTTAGGTAAGAAAGGCTGAGAACCCTTTCAGGGTGCTTTGTCCCTGACCCTAGGGATGTTCCTTCTTTATCAGACCATTTCTCATGATGTCAAAATACTCACTTCAATGCAATGAAAATTAACTTAAGTAGCAAGTGAAATATGAGTGTGAACACACTAGAAAAATGTCAAAACAATTTAGGAGAGCTCATTTTTTAAAAAGTACGTTCTACAAAATAGCTTACTATAATAGAAAATAAGATGCCACTTTTTAAAGAAAAAATACCTTGAATTTGACAATTCTGCCTCTAAAAATAAATATGGATGTAAAATTAAAGATAAATAGAAAATTCAGGGAAGGTATGATATAGAGTAAGTCTCCACTTAACATTATTCACAGGTTTGGGAACTGTGACTTTTAAGTGAAATGGCCTAGAATAAAGTCCTAGAATAATTTTGTTTTCTTCAAAGTTGTTTCACTGTAATGTCGATGAGAAAAAATTGGATTTGTAATACATCATTTTGCTTAAATTTGCAGTTCCTAAGAACCTATCAACGATGGTATGTGAGGACTTACTGTGTATTATTTCATAATAATCTGTATTGTTTTCCACTGCCTCTTGAAATTAGAAGAATAGTATTTTAAAAAAACAAATATTTAATTATGCTTAAGCAGCTATTACCTCTAGGTCAGAAATGTCAGTGGGCAAGCTTAATGTAAACTCCAATCCCAGCAGAAATCACAGAAGCCCTGGATGGCCAAGCTCAGGAGGCAGCATTTAATTACCAGGAACAAAATGAGGATGAGCATCATAATAGGCAACAGGGCAGGAGTAGGCATCGGGGGCAGAGATTCCTGGAGAGAATTAACTAATCAAGAGATCTCCAGAAACAAAATCATTAAACATTCCCTAAGGTCTTGATTAACGGTTATAAGACAAAACAATGCCAGCACCAACACAGAATGGCCTTATTTGAGCCACCAGCCTAGAAAACAGATTTGCCAACTTAATTCCCAAGTCACAGACCTGGAGCCTTGTGCATTAAGAGAAGATCAGGTATTGAGAAAAACTCCAGTTTTATCTTCGCCAGGCTTTACCATGATGCCTTCCTAAAGTCTTACCACAAAGAACTTTTAATTAGATGACTGCATCTTACAAAAAGGGGAATGACCAAACTTTTGAGTTATACTGGATAATAAATATACATGAAAACCAATTCCTGTGGATCTTGGGAAACTGTGCTCCAATTCAGCAATTTAAGATAAGGTAAAAATACTAGTAGGTCTAAATAAAAATTACTACTATATTACAAGAAACACAATCAGAGACTGACTTCAATTTCAGCTATAATCCTAATTGTGGTTTTCTAACAGAAGTAAATTTATAGAGCTCCCAATAATGGATGTGGCAAAAAAAAAAAAAAAAAAAAAAAACGTCCTGCATTCTCATGTACAAGAGTCACGCAAAGCAACTGTTAGTAATCGAAGGAAGAGCAGGGTTCTCAGCCCCTCCCTCTGAGCACTGCACACATCCATTGCATGATGCCATGCTGATAAGATCTAAACAGTTAGAAGCAGCATGGCAGGAGGTGACACTAATCCCTGGGAAACAAGAAGGCTCCAACTGCAATGACATTCCTCTGGTCAAGTCAGCTAAGGCAGTGCTCCACCCACTTTAATGCACACACAATTGACCTGAGGATCTTACTGAAACTCAGATTCTGATTTAGTAAATCTGAACTTGAGTCTGCTATCTATTTCTAGCATGTTCCTAAGTGATGCTTGCTACATATTGGATCGCACTATGAGAAGCATAGCTGACAAGGTGGGTTATCTCCTCTATCTTAGTCCATTTTATGTTGCTATCACTAAGACAGGGTAATTTATAAAGAAAATAAATGTATACCTCGCAGTACTAGAGGTTGGGAGTCCATGATCAAGGCACTGGTAGGTTGGTGCCTGGAAAGGGCCCAGTCTCTGATTCCAAGATGATGCCCTGAATGCTGCATCCTCCCGAGAGGAAGAACACTGTTCCTCACATAAGCAGAGGAGTGAAAGAGAGAGAGCAAATCCACTCCTACAAGCCCTTTTTATAGAAGCATTCTGTCCTCATGACCTAAATACTTATCAGGCCCCACCCCTCAACAATATTTCATTGAGAATAAAGTTTCAACATGAGTTTTAGAGGGGATAAAATCATTTAAACCATAGCATTCTCCAAAATAAATCATTCTAACCAAGGAGGCATCATGACAGATAGACTTTTGAATGTGGGGTATTCCATTAGTATCCTTTCACTGTGTCCTTCAAAAGGCTGTCAAATATGAGTCAGGTGTAATGCGAAAAGGAGAGTCTAGTGGGCCCAGATTCCAGTACAAACGGTTCTGCCACTTACTCCTGGATGATATATGAAGCTCATGACAACCCCTGATAGAAAAATCTAGAACAGGCACTTGGGGTATAAGGTTCAGGACATGCATCCTTCAACAGGTATCGTCTTTCAGTTTGCTACTTGGTTCCAATGCTAGATGAGACATTAGGTGACCATTCAACCCAGAGTGCCACCATAAACTAGGTGCTATGAGATCACTTTTGCTGTAGAGTCCAGGTTACCCAGCAGCTTTCCATAATTAAATAGAAGCAATTTATGCATTCAGGACTGATAGAGCCCCCAAAGGCATGAGTAAGTCTCAAGATGTTCACATTGCCAGGAACTTGACTCTCCATATCTCTGAGCCACCCTTAACCCAAACCCGTGGAAGCAAAGTCCCCTAACACAAATTGGGTTTATAGTCGTGCAATATAATGACACAAGATAAAATTGTTCTTATTTAAGATTTTAGCACATTACAGGGATGATACTGAAGAACAGTGGAGAGGGAAAATATTTTCTTTTTTATTTTTCTATTATATTTCATTGCACTTTAGGTTCTGAGGTGCATGTGCAGAACATGCAGGATTGTTACATAGGTACATACATGGCAATGTGGTTTGCTGCCTCCATCCCCATCACCTATATCTGGCATTTCTCCCCATGTTATCCCTCCCCCACTCCCTACCCACCGCTGACCCTCCCCAAGTCCCCCACAACAGACCCCAGTGTGTGATGCTCCCCTCCCTGTGTCCATGTGTTCTCATTGTTCAACACCCAAGTATGAGTGAGAACATGCAGTGTTTAATTTTCTGTTCTTCTGTCAGTTTGCTGAGAATGATGGTTTCCCGATTCACCCATGTCCCTACAAAAGACACAAATTCCTCGTTTTTTATGGCTGCATAGTATTCTATGGTGTATATATGCCACATTTTCCTTATCCAGTCTGTCATTGATGGGCATATGGGTTGGTTCCAGGTCTTTGCTATTGTAAACAGTGCCGCAATGAACATACGTATGCATGTGTCTTTATAATAGAATGATTTATAATCCTTTGGATATATACCCAGTAATGGGATTGCTGGGTCAAATGGAATTTCTATTTCTAGGTCCTTGAGGAATCACCACACTGTATTCCACAGTGGTGGAACTAATTTACACTCCCACCAACAGTATAAAGTGTTCCTATTTCTCCACATCCTCTCCAGCATCTGTCTCTAGATTTTTTAATGATGGCCATTCTAACTGGCATGAGATGGTATCTCAATGTGGTTTTCATTTGCATTTCTCTAATGACCAGTGATGATGAGCATTTTTTCATATGTTTGCTGGCCTCATAGATGTCTTCTTTTGAAAAGTGTCTGTTCATGTCCTTCGACCACTTTTGAATGGGTTGTTTGTTTTTTTATTATAAATCTGTTTTAGTTCTTTGTAGATTCTGGATATTAGCCTTTTGTCAGATGAGTAGACTGTAAAAATTTTCCCATTCTGTTAGTTGCTGCTTCACTCTAATGATTGTTTCTTTTGCTGTGCAGAAGGTCTGGAGTATAATTGGATCCCATTTGTCTATTTTGGCTTTTGTTGTCATTGCTTTTGGTGCTTTAGTCATGAAGACTTTGCCTATGCCTATGTCCTGAATGGTATTGCCTAGCCCTTCTAGGGCTTTTATGGTGTTAGGTCTTATGTTTAAGTCTTTAATCCATCTGGAGTTAATTTTAGTGTAAAGTGTCAGGAAAGGGTCCAGTTTCTGCTTTCTGCACATGGCTAGCCAGTTTTCCTAACACCATTTATTAAACAAGGAATCCTTTCCACATTGCTTGTTGTCAGGTCTGTGAAAGATTAGATGGTTGTAGATGTGTGGTATTGCCTCTGAGGCCTCTGTTCTGTTCCACTGGGCTATATCACTGTTTTTGTACCAGTACCATGCTGTTTTGATTACTGTAGCCTTGTAGTATAGTTTGAAGTCAGGTGGCGTGATGCCTCCAGCTTTGTTCATTTTGCTTAGAATTGACTTGGCTATGTGGGCTCTTTTTTGCTTCCATGTGAAGTTTAAGGTGGTTTTTTCCAGTTCTGTGAAGAAGGTCATCAGTGGCTTGATGGGGATAGCGTTGAATCTACAAATTACTTTGGGCAGTATGGCCATTATTGCAATATTGATTCTTCCTAACCATGAGCATGGAAAGTTTTTCCATCTGTTTGCGTCCCCTCTTATTTTCTTGAGCAGTATTTGTAGTTCGCTTTAAAAGAGGCCCTTTACCTCCTTTGTCAGTTGTATTCCTAGGTATTTTATTCTCCTTGTAGCAATTACGAATGGGAGTTCACTCTTGATTTGGCTCTCTGTTTGTCTGTTATTGGTGTATAAGAATGCTGTGATTTCTGCACACTGATTTTGTATCCTGAGACTTTGCTGAAGTTGCTTATCGGCTTAAGGAGAGTTTGGGCTGAGATGATGGGGTCTTCTAAATATACAATCATATCATCTGTAAATAGAGACTATTTGACTTCCTCCTTTCCTAATTGAATACCCTTTATTTCTTTTTCTTGCCTGATTGCTCTGGCTAGAACTTCCAGTACTGTATTGAAAGAGTGGTGAGAGAGGGCATCCTTGTCTAGTGCCAGATTTCAAAGGGAATGCTTCCAGTATTTGTCCATTCAGTATGATATTGGCTGTGGGTTTGTCATAAATAGCTTTTTGAGATACCTAGTTTACTGGGTTTTTAGCATAAAGGGCTGCTGAATTTTCTGGAAGGCCTTCTCTGCATCTATTGAGGTAATCATGTGGTTTTTATCTTTGCTTCTATTGATGTGGTGGATTACATTTATTGACTTGCATGTATTGAACCAGCCTTGTATCCCCGGGATGAAGCCTACTTGATCATGATCAATAAGCTTTTTGATGTGCTGTCGCAACTGGTTTGCCAGTATTATATCGAAGACATTGGCATCTATGTTCATCATGGATATTGGCCTGAAGTTTTCTTTTTTTGTTGAGTCTCTGCCAGGTTTTGGTATCAGGAAGATGTTGGTCACATAAAATGAGTTGGGGAGGATTCCTTCTTCTTGTATTGTTTGGAATAGTTTCAGAATGAATGGTACCAGCTCCTCTTTGTATGTCTGGTAGAATTTGGCTGTAAACCCATCAGGACCTGGACATTTTTTTTGGTTGGTAGGCTATTAATTGCTGCCTCAACTCAGCTCTTGTTATTGGTCCATTCAGGGTTTTGACTTCTTCCTGGTTTAGGCTTGGGAGGGTGCAAGTGTCCAGGAATTTATCCATTTCTTTCAGGTTTACTGGTTTATGTGAATAGAGTTGTTTGTAGTAATCTCTGATGTTAGTTTGTATTTCTGTAGGATCAGTGGTGATATCCCCTTTATCGTTTTTTATTGTATCTATTTGATTCTTCTCTCTTTTCTTTATTAATCTGGCTAGCAGTCTGTCTATTTTGTTGATCTTTTCGAAAAATCAGCTCCTGGATTTATTAATTTTTGAAGGGTTTTTTGTGTCTCTATCTCCTTCATTTCTGCTCTGATCTTAGTTATTTATTGTCTTCTGCTAGCTTTTCAGTGTTTTTGATACTGCTCCTCTAACTCTTTCAATTTTTATGATAGGGTGTCTATTTTAGATCTTTCCTTGCTTCTCATGTGGGCATTTATTGCTATAAATTTTCCTCTAGACACTGTTTTAAATGTGTCACAGAGATTCTGGTACGTTGTGTCCTAGTTCTTGTTGGTTTTGAAGAACATCTTTATTTCTGACTTCATTTCATTGTTTATCCAGTCAACATTCTGGAGCCTGTTGTTCAGTTTCCATGAGGTTGTGTGGTTTTGAATTAATTTCTTAATCTGAGAAATATGATTGCACTGTGGTCTGAGAGAGTGTTTGTTTCAATTTCCATTCTTTTCCATTTGCTGAGGAGTGATTTACTTCCAATTACGTGGTCAATTTTAGAGTAAGTGTGATGTGGTACTGAGAAGAATGTATATTCTGTGACTTTGGGGTGGAGAGTTCTGGAGATGTCTATTAGGTCCACTTGTTCCAGTTCTGCATTCAAGTCCTGGATATCCTTGTTGATTTTCTGTCTTATTGATCTGTCTAATGTTCACAGTGGAGTGTTAAAGTTTCCCACTATTATTGTGCAGGAGTCTAAGTCTCTTTGTAGGTCATTAAAAACTTGCTTTATGTATCTGGGTGCTCCTGTATTGGGTGCATATATATTTAGGATCATTAGCTCTTCTTGTTGCATTGATCCTTCTACCATTATGTAATGCCCTTCTTTGTCCCTTTTGATCTTTGTTGGTTTAAAATCTATTTTATCAGAGACTAGGATTGCAACTTCTGCTTTTTTTTTTTTTTTTTTTTTTGCTTGACATTTTCTTGGTAAATCTTCCTTCATCCCTTTATTTTTAGCCTATGTGTCTCCTTTCACATGAGATGGGTTTCCTGGATACAACACACCAGTGGGTTTTGACTTTTTATCCAATTTGCCAGTCTGTGTCTTTTGATTGGGGCCCTTAGCCCATTTACATTTAAGGTTAATATCGTTATGTGTGAATTTGATCCTGCCATTTTGATGCTAGCTCGTTGTTTTGCCCATTAGTTGACGTAGTTTCTTCAGTGTGTTGATGTTCTTTACCATTTGGTATGTTTTTGGAGTGGCTGGTGCTGGTTGTTCCTTTCTATGTTTAGTGCTGCTTTTAGGAGCTCTTGTAAGGCAGGCCTGGTGGAGAGGAACTCTCTGAGCAATTGCTTGTTCGTAAAGGATTTTATTTCTCCCTAACTTGTGAAGCTTAGTTTGGCTGGATATGAAATTCTAGGTTGCATGTTCTTTGCTTTAAGAATATTGAATATTGGCCCCCACTCTCTTCTGGCTTGTAGGGTTTCTGCCGAGAGATCCACTGTGAGTCTGACGAGCTTCCCTTTGTGGGTAACCCAAACTTTCTCTTTGGCTGCCCTTAGCATTTTTTCCTTCATTTAAACCCTGGTAAATCTGATGATTATGTGCCTTGGAGTTGCTCTTCTTGAGGAATATCTTTGTGGTGTTCTCTGTATTTCCTGGACTTGAATTTGGCCTGCCTTGCTAGGTTTGGCCAGTTCTCTTGGATAATATCCTGAAGAGTGTTTTCTCACTTGGATTCGTTCTCTCCATCACATTCAGGTACACCTGTCAAACATAGATTAGGTCTTTTCACATAATCCCATATTTCTTGGAGACTTTGTTCATTTCTTTTTACTCTTTTTTTCTCTAAACTTGGTTTCTCATTTTTTGTCATTGAGTTGATCTTCAATCTTTGATATCCTTTCTTCTGCTTGGTTGATTTGGCTATTGAAACTTGTGTATGCTTCACCAAGTTCTCCTGTTGTGTTTTTCAGCTCCATCAATTCATTTATATTCTTCTCTAAGCTGTTTATTCTCATTAGCATTTCGTCTAATCTTTTTTCAGCATTCTTAGTTTCTTTGCATTGGGTTACAACGTGTTCTTTTAGCTCAGAGAAGTTTGTTATAACCCACTTTCTGAAGTCTGTTTCTGTCAATTGATCAGACTCATTCTCCATCAGCTTTGTTCCCTTTCTGGCGAGGAGTTGTGATCCCTTGGAGGAGAAGAAGCATTCTGGTTTTGGGTGTTTTCATCCTTTTTGTACTGGTTTCTTCCCATCTTTGTGGATTTATCTACCTGTGGTCTTTGTAGTTGGTGACTTTCAGATGGTATCTTTGAGTGGAAGTCCTTTTTGTTGATGATCAAGTTATTTCTTTCTGTTTTTCAGTTTTCCTTCTAACAGTCAGGCTCCTCTGCTGTAGGACTGCTGGAGGTCTACTCCAGACCCTGCTTACCTGGGGATCACCTGTGGCAGCTGCATAACATTAAGAGTTACTGCCAGTTTCTTCTTCTGTTATCTTTGTCCCAGAAGGATACCCACCATATGCCAGCCTAAGCTCTCTTTTATGAGATGTCTCTCGATACAAGGGGTCTGGGGAATTGCTTGAGGAGACATTTTGTCCCTTATAGGAGCTCAAGTGCTAAGCTGTGAGCTCCATTGTTCCATTCTGAGCTGCTGGGCAGGTATGTTTAAATCTGCTGCAGCGGACTCATAACTGCCTTTTTTCCCAGGTGTTCTGGGAACTCTAAGATAAAACACAGAAAGATCACTGTCTCAACTGAGACAGCCACCTGACTATTTGGGGAGTCTCATCTACTAAGGAACAAGTAGGAAAGAGAGTAACAGTGTTGGTTATAGTATCGAAAAATAAGGTTGCCTGAACACTCTCGGAACTGAAAATAATAAGGGTATAATCTAAGTGAATCCTCCTTATACAAATGCAGCTATGCACAGGTACAAGTATCAAGGGCTCAGACTCTTTAGAAATAATGTATATCCAAGCTATTTCTCAATTCTGAAGTATCCTGTTTCACATCTTGAGCTTACCTTTTCAAGAAAGAACCTAACAGAAATTGTACACAATGTGTCTTGATAGAAATCTATGTGTAGTATTTATGGATGCTCTAGTGAATTATTTAGAAAGTTTTACAAAAGAGTCTTTTAGTAGTAAGTAATAGATAGTCATGCTGGATTTGGCAATGGATTACAGAAAGTGGTTTTCCTAAGTATTCAAGTAATGGCAGCTCAACTACCTCTCACCACTCATCACTCTTTATAGAGAGACATGTGTATGTGTGGCAAAGGACTTAACACTGAATGAAACCCACAGCAGGGGAATTTTACAAAATGAATTGATCGGTCTTCTATTTTTCTACATACTGCAAAAGTAACCATCTATTTTAGAAGAAATGCCCTGTCCACAGTGGAGCTATCTGTGGTACCATAAATGAAGATTTGTATACATTTCATACAATGTTTTACAGCCTAAAACAAATCAAAGGTATAAAGTCTGCCAAACAGAACTACCTAAAGTTCCCCTTTGTAATCAAAACTTTCCAATTATTCTTTCTAGTGAGAACATCTTTAGCTCTTATATATGTACACCCAACATATACATAGAGATTCTAGTCTCATAGCATAATGTAATAGGGCTGCAGTGTCCATTTAAACAGTAATTAGAGCATAAAATCTATACTTATTTCTAATTTAGTAAACTTACATAGTCCAAAGCATACATTTCTTTTTTATAACAAATAATTTTAGCAAGTTTTTACATTTTATCCTGCACTGAGAATATTAAGTGCCAAAGAAAAACAAATTATTTTATATTTGCCTTCATTCTACAATGTCCATTCCATACCATTCTAATAAAGTAGAATATATAAATTTATCACTAATTAGTATTGGTAGGTATGCTAACTATAGAAAATGAAGTTATATTCTATTCAATTCAACAACTTTGTTACACTCAGCTCTTATTATTTCTGAAAACTTGCATTAGAAATAACTAATTTCCTACTAAGAAGCCAAAAATGCGACAGTATTTCAACAACATGACTCAAGTGCTATATATGTAGCTATTCATAACAAAAACTTTAAGAAGACTATATTCATGGGGAATTTCTAAGCTTTAACAACCATCAGTTTTTCTAGTATCTGCTATAAGATCCTGTTTTTCTTTATTCTTACCCTCAGAAATCCAAGGGTCTTCCTAATTATTCTCTGAAAACGCTAAATGCACTCATACCTCATAAGTACATACAGCATACAATTCAGTCTCTACTGACAGATATTATGCTCCACAAACATGCACCTCGTCTCTCATTTAAAAATGTACTCCTTTAATGAAAGTTGAGATGCTCCTGTGACACAAAATATACTTAATGTTTGGTTGTAAATTACTAACAGTGCTAAAATCCTAAAAATTTCTAAATGAAATATATTAATTCAAGACTGGGTGTGGTTGCTCAAGCCTGTAATCCCAGCACTTTGGGAGGTTAAAGCAGGCAGATTGCCTTAGCTCAGGAGTTTGAGACTACCCTGGGCAACATGGTGAAATCCCGTCTCTACTAAAATATAAAAAATTAGCTGGGTGTGGTGGTGGGTACCTGCAGTCCCAGCTACTCAGGAGGCTGAGGCAGGACAATCGTTTGAACCCAGGAGATGGAGGTTGCAGTGAGCCAAAATGGTGCCAGTGCACTCCAGCCTGGGTGACAGACCAAGACTCCATCACAAGAAAAAAATATATATATGTATGTATATATATATATATATATATATATATATATATACACACGCACAAACACACACACACACTCTCTCTCTCTCTCTCTCTCAAATGGAGTATAAATAATTTGACCAAAGCCACACTGCTAGTGAACAAACATGATCTGAGCCCAATCCTCCTGATTCATAGCTGATTTTCTATTACGTTGTTATGCTCCCTTCATCAAATATGCATTGATTACATTATGAGACAGAATAGAAGAAAATAAAGGGAAATACTTTAATAAAAATATATCTGTCTGAAAATACAAAATTCAAAGTTCAATCACTTACAGTAACAACCTTTAAAAAACAAATTTCACAGAGCCCATCAGCCACCTCCTGCTGAATCATTCCCGTGGATGCTGAAGGCACTGGCACACACCCTGTGCACTCCGGGAGAATGTAATCTTCCAACATCATTGAAGGACTTTTGAGGGGGACCAAGATGGCCAAAAGGGAGCTTCTCCAGAGTGCAGCTCCCACCGAGCAAGACACAGAACCAGAGCAATATTCGTGTCTCCAAGCAAGGCACCGGGTTTGTTCCAAAGGGACTGGTTGAACAGCAGAATTAACCCAAAAAAAGGAGGCAAAAGCAGCCTAAAGTGGGCAAGCCAAGGCAAGGCGAGGCACTGCCCCCTGGAAAGTGTATCCGGCCTAGAGGATGGGGGGGGGCGGGGCGTCACCTCCTTGGTACTCTGAATCAGATACAGCGCTTCACTCCGAGACATCGGCAGCACATGGACCAGAAAAACGCTGCCTGGCTGAGAACCGCCCCAAGTTGCAGAGCCGGTGACAGTTTCATAAGTGAAGGAGAAATAAAATCCCTTACGGACAAGCAATTACTGAGAGATTTCATCGCCATCAGCTCTGTCTTACAGGAGCTCCTGAAGGAAACATTAAACACAGGACAAAACATCCAGTACCAGCCACTGCGAAAATGAACCAAATGGTAAAGACCAACAATGCAAAGAGAAAACTGTGTTGACCAAAGGGCAAAACAAACAACCAGTAACAAAATGGTAAGATCAAATTTCACACATAACAATATTAACATTAAATGTAAATGGGCTAAATATCCCAATGAAAAAACACAGCACTGGAAAACTAGGTAAAAAGTGAAGACCAATAGGTGTGCTGTATTCAGGAGACCCATCTCAAACACAAAGACACACATAGACTCAAAATAAAGGGATAGAAGAAGATCTACCAAGCAAACAGAGAGCAAAAAAAAAAGCAGGGCTTGGAGTTCTAGTCTCTGATAAAATGGACTTTAAACAAACAAAGATCAAAAGAGACAAAGAAGGGCATAACAAAATGGTGAAAGGATCAATACAGCAAGTAGAGCTAACTATCCTAAATATATACCCACCCAATACAGGAGCACCCAGATACATAAAGCAAGTTCTTAATGACCTGCAGAGACGTAGACTCCTGCACAATAATAGTGGGAAACTTTTAACACTCCACTGTGAACATTAGACAGATCAACCAGACAGAAAATCAACAAAGATATCCAGGACTTGAATGCAGAACTGGAACAAGCGGATCTAATAGACATCTACAGAACTCTCCACCCCAAAGCCACAGAATATATATTCTTCTCAGCATCACATCACATCTACTCTAAAATTGACCACATAATTGGAAGTAAATCACTCCTCAGCAAATGGAAAATAATGGAAATCATAACAAACACTCTCTCAGACCACAGTGCAATCAACTTAGAGCTCAGGATTAAGAAACTAACTCAGAACCACACAACTTCATGGAAACTGAGCAACTGGCTCCTGAATGTTGACTGGATAAACAATGAAATGAAGGCAGAAATAAAGATGTTCCTCGAAAACAATGAGAACAAGGACACAACGTACCAAAAATTCTGGGACACGTTTAAAGCAGTGTCTAGAGGAAAATTTATAACAATAAATACCCACATGAGAAGTGAGGAAAGATCTAAAATAGACACCCTATCATCAAAATTGAAAGAGTTAGAGGAGCAAGATTTTAAAAAACTGAAAAGCTAGCAGAAGACAAGAAATAACTAAGATCAGAGCAGAAATGAAGGAGATAGAGACACAAAAAAACCCTTCAAAAATCAATAAATCCAGGAGCTGGTTTTTTGAAAAGATCAACAAAATAAACAGACCATTAGCCAGATTAATAAAAAAGAGAGAAGAATCAAATAGATGCAATAAAAACAATAAAGGGGATATCACCACCAATCCCATAGAAATACAAACTAACATCAGAGATTACTACAAACAACGCTATGCACATAAACCAGTAAACCTGAAAGAAATGGATAAATTCCTGGACACTTGCACCCTCCCAAGCCTAAACCAGAAAGAAGCCAAAACCCTGAATGGACCAATAACCAAGGGCTGAAGTTGAGGCAGCAATTAATAGCCTATCAACCAAAAAAAAAACTCCAGTTCCAGATGGGTTCACAGCCAAATTCAACCAGATGTACAAAGAGGAGCTGGTACCATTCATTCTGAAACTATTCCAAACAATACAAAAAGAGGAACTCCTCCCCAACTCATTTTATGACACCAACATCATCCTGATACCAAAACCTGGCAGAGACTCAACATAAAAGAAAACTTCAGGCAAATATCCATGATGAACATAGATGCCAAAGTCTTCAGTAAAATACTGGCAAATCAGTTGCAACAGCACATTAAAAAGCTTATCCATCATGATCAAGTAGGCTTCATCCCAGGGATGCAAGGCTGGTTCAACATACACAGTCTATAAATGTAATCCACTACATAAATAGAAGCAAAGACAAAATCCACATGATTATCACAACAGATGCAGAGAAGGCCTTTGAAAAAAATTAAACAGCCCTTTAGGCTAAAAACTCTCAATAAACTAGGTGTTGATGGAACATATCTCAAAATAATAAAAGCTATTTACAACAAACCCACAGCCAATATCATACTGAATGGGCAAATACTGGAAGTATTCCCTTTGAAATCTGGAACTAGACAAGGATGCCCTCTCTCACCACTCTTTCAATACGGTATTGGAAATTCTAGCCAGAGCAATCAGGCAAGAAAAAGAAATAAAGGGTATTCAATTAGGAAAGGAGGAAGTCAAATTGTCTCTATTTGCAGATGACATGATTGTGTATTTAGAAGACCCCATCATCTCAGCCCAATCTCTCCTTAAGCTGATAAGCAACTTCAGCAAAGTCTCAGCATACAAAATCAGTATGCAGAAATCACAGCATTCCTATACACCAATAACAGACAAACAGAGAGCCAAATCAAGAGTGAACTCCCATTCATAATCGCTACAGGGAGAATAAAATACCTAGGAATACTATTGACAAAGGAGGTAAAGGGCCTCTTTAAAGAGAACTACAAACCGCTGCTCAAGGAAATAAGAGAAGACACAACCAGACGGAAAAACATTCCATGCTCATGGTTAGGAAGAATCAATATCATGAAAATGGCCATATTGCCCAAGTAATTTATAAATTTAATGCTATCCCCATCAAACTACCAATGAACTTCTTCACAGAACTGGAAAAAACCACTTTAAACTTCATATTGAACCAAAAAAGACCCTGCATAGACAAGACAATTCTAAGCAAAAAGAACAAGCTGGCAGCATCATGCTGCCAGACTTCAAGCTATGCTGCAAGGCAACAGTAATCAAAACAGCATGGGACTGGTACCAAAACAGAGACATAAACCAATGTAACAAAACAGAGGCCTCCAGAGGAACACCACACATCTACAACCATCTAAACTTTGACAAAGCTGACAAAAACAAGCAATGGGGAAGGGATCCCCTGTTTAATAAATGGTGTTGGGAAAGTTGGCTAGCAATACGCAGAAAGCAGAAACTGTACACCTTCCTGACACCTTACACTAAAATTAACTCCAAATGGATTAAAGACTTAAATATAAGACCTAACACCTTAAAAACCCTAGAAGAAAACCTACGGAATACCATTCAGGACATAGGCATAGGCAAGGACTTCATGGCTAAAACACCAAAAGCAATGGCAACAAAAGTCAAAATAGATAAATGTGATCTAATTAAACTTCACAGCTGTTGCACAGCAAAAGAAACAATCATTAGAGTGAACCGGCAACCAACAGAATGGGAAAAAATTTTTGCAATCTACCCATCTGACAAAGGACTTATATCCAGAATCTACAAAGAACTAAAACAGATTTACAAGAAAAAACAAACAAACACATCCAAAAGTGGGCAAAGGATATGAACAGACACTCTTCTAAAGAAGACACATATGAAGCCAACAAACATATGAAAAAATGCTTATCATCACTGGTCATTAGAGAAATGCAAGTAAAAACCACACTGAGATACCATCTCATGCCAGTTAGAATGGCAATCATTAAAAAATCTGGAGACAACAGATATTGGAAAGGATGTGGAGAAATAAGAATGTTTTTACACTGTTAGTAGGAGTGTAAATTAGTTAAACCATGGTAGAAGACAGTGTGGTGATTCCTCAAGAATCTAGAAATAGAAATTCCATTCGACCCAACAATCCTACTACTGGCTATGTACCCAAAGGCCTATAAATCACTCTGTTATAAAGACACATGCACTCGTATGTTCATCATGGCACTGTTTACAATAGCAAAGAGCTGGAACCAACCTAAATGCCTATCAATGATAGACTGGACCAAGAAAATGTGGCACAAACAAACCATGGAATACTATGCAGCCATAAAAAATGATGAGTTTCTGTCCTTTGTAGGGACATGAATAAATCTGGAAACCATTATTTACAGCAAACAGACACAAGAACAGAAAATCAAAAACTTCATGTTCTCACTCATAGGCAGGTGTTGAACAACAAGAACATGTGGACACAGAGAGGGGAGCATCACACACTGGGGTCTGTTGGTGGGGGTTAGGGGAGAGTGGGGAGGGATAACGTGGGGAGAAATGTCAGGTATAGGTGATGGTTGGATGGCGGCAGCAAACCACCTTGCGATTTATGTACCTATGCTACAATCTTGCCTGATCTGCACATGTAACCCAGAATCTAAGGTACAATTTAAAAAAAACAAAGATTTTTATTAAAGAAAAAAAAAACAAATTTCAAGATAAAATGTGAAAAATAATGTAAAAACAATATAGATAATAAATAAATTTTGGATGCTAAAACTACAATAAAAATACAAAATGAATGGCATACATAAAATGCTCTAATATATTAAATATAAATTACATTTCTCTATTTTTATGACATTAAAAAATTTTAAAGATGAGGAAAAAACTCAAAGAAAAAAGACAGCAAAATAAAAAGAGATTTGTGCATTTCATAACATTTGTAATTTTGGGAGACATGAAATAAATTTATGAATGCATATACCAATCAAAAGGCAAACTCTTCAAAAGGATACATTTCTTCTTATCTTAGTAGATTTTTTCCCTTATTTAATGAAAAGAGTAGTTTTAGGTGTCTTGTAAAAAAATTAGCTTATTTTTTAAAGTTTTAGTGACATTTTAAAGTATACATAAATTTAACAGTGAAGCAAAACAAAAAAAAACTCACAAGACAATTTTCATATTAAAGGTTCTCTGAACACAATTACATCATTTAAATATGAATCTTTTTTTTTTCTCCAAGAACAGTTTCTCAGGAAAAATTTTCTCCATTAAAAAAACATGAATAACTTGGAAAGCCTTCTGTGCACCCAATGACCATCTACTTTCCCACTTAATTTTCAAAGCAAATGTCTTAAAAGGATGGTTTGTCTCAGTCTCTATTTTGTAATCACAACTCGCTGCTATCTGACTTCTAACACTGGCTTGTGCCTGGACTGAAGAACCCAAATGCTAAATAGAAAGACTATGCTGCATAGCACTGGGCCTCTCCTCGCTTTGCGTGGTTTCCCACTCCCTCTGAGAATTCACTCTTGCCCTGGCTCTCTGGCTGCCTTTGTTAGACATGCTACAGGCCCCATGTATGCCTCACGTTTACCACTAGGAATCCATCTATAGCCCTTTTCTTTTCTCAGCATGTATGTTCTTCCTAGATAGTTTCACCTGTAAAGGTCAGTCTCTCTTATGGATATTCCAAAATTTGTACATCCAACTAAACCTTTTTTGAATACTGGACTCCTTTTCCAATGGACAATTGGCTGCTTCCTCAATGCAAATGCCCCAGAAGCATTTCATTCATACCACTGTCAAAACAGAATGTATCCTCTCCCCAAAACTGCCTTCCTATCTTCATAGATCCCCTTCTCTATGAGTTGTTCAAGCCAGAAACCCAAGGGGCATCTTGTACTCTTCTGTTTTCCCCAGTAACAGCCCTGAAAACATGTCTCCAAACCCTGACAATTTTACCCCACTCTCAGGTAAATCCCTCTTTGTCTCCATCACTTCTGCCACTGCTACAGTCCAGGGCCTTATAACTTCTTGCTTATATTGCTACAATGTCCTATTATTATGAAATGTATTATGTATTACAAAAGCAATATATATATATATTTACTGCAGAAATATTCAAAATGAATAAAAGAAAATTAAAACTATAAACTTCATCCAAAGACAAATATTCTTAATATTTGAATATACATCCCTTCACATAATTTTCTTGTTTCCATAGCACATTTTTCTGTCATCTCTAATCCCCCCTCTAATCCATCCTCCACAGGAGGATGGAGTGCTGTGGTAAAATTTAAATAACACTCTGTAACTTCTCTGTTTAAAATTCCTGCATTGGGGTGGAACACTGCTTTCAGGATTAAAGTTCAGAATCTATAACATGGTATGAATCACTGTTGACTTTGCCTCTGCCTTCAGCCATTTTCTTCACTTTCAACCATTTTCTTTGCTTCCACTATTTCTATCTTCTTGCAGTTCTTTGTATATAAGACTGCACACGTAATGCTGCCTCTCCTTAGTGAGGGCCATCTTGTCTTCCTTCGTCTGATTAATTATCATTTGTCTTTTAGTAGTTCATTTAATTCCTCAACCGTCTGTCTCAATCGAGAGTAGAGTAATCCTCTGTTCTCACCAGTTTCTCAGAATTCCTTGAATAAACCTTTTATAGACCTTATTGTCTGCAAATTGTAATGGCCTTTTCTGCATCAGTATTGAAGGAAAACTCAGTTCAAAGGCATCTTTATATTAGCCCTTAGCAATATGCTTAAATCCATGTATTTTGTAATTAAAAGATTTAGATTTTATTATTTTATTTTATTTTTGTGGTTTTTTTTTTTTTCCCTTTGGTCCCGCATGAACCATGTGTAAGAAGGAGATTTGGATTTCAATCTCAAATCTGTTGTTATCTACTTCAATGTAACACTGGGTCAAGTAGCCTTTCTGAGTCTCCATTTCTCCATTATTAAAATGAAGTGATTCCCTCCTTTGAAGATTACCAGCACAAGGCAGGTCAACTTGGGTTTTAAACTGGGGGTTATTTTGCTCCCTGGGGGACATTTAGCAGTGTCTGGAGACCCATTGGGTTGTCGTGTCTGGGCACAGGGAAGGTGCTCCTGGCATCTAGTGGGTAGACGTCAAGATGCTGCCAAGCATCCTACCATACACAGGACAGTCTCTCACAACAAATAGTTACCTGGCCCCAGTGTCAGTAGTACCATGCTGCAAAAGCCATCAAGCAATGCAGGTATGCTTCTAGCATATCACATGACCCATTTTTTAGTGCTTGGTATGTGACAGTAATTGCTAATAACAGATTCATTTATTTCCAGCCTCTCATAAGATTTGAAACTGTGTTATTTCCTTCATCACATTTCCTAAGTGGCAGATTAGATCACTGGTCAGCAAGCACCGACTCTGCTTTCTCTAGCTCTATGCACTGACCCTCTCCACCAATGTGCTTTGACGAATCGAATATAGACAGAATTTGCCGTGTACCAGTTCTAAGCCTCATCTTTAAGAGGCACTTTAACTTTCCACTTGCTCTCTCACAGTCCTGCCAACAATCCTAAGAGTCCTCTGAAGTAACTGCCTCCCCTTCATCTGGGCACCAAAATGGATATACCTGGAAAAGATCTACACACATCCCCACCAGCCAGATGCTGGAGCAGACTGTCTGCTTGGACTCAGAGGTGAGAGCCGAGCCAAGATGAACAAAGCCTAGATCAGCTAAACCTTAAGTGATGTGCAGACACATCAGCAATAAATGAATGCTTTCAGTTGTATGCCTCTGAGATTCTGTGGTTGTCTGTTATGCAATGATAACTGACCAATAAACCATATGCTTTTTTACCACTATTTTTACACAATTTTTCCCACACTGAAAAAGCTAAGAAAACCCCAAGACATCTTTCTTACCAAAATCAAATCTCTCATAGAGGAATACACAATCACAGCATCAGCATTGCCTACTAAGTGCTTTTCTTCTTCACTCTGTGTTCAAGTTTACATACTTAGGTATAAGAGGTTTTATTTCCGATGGAACATAGGGCCAAAAAGCAACCAAAATTTGGCTATTAATTCAAAAAGTATTCAGAAAAAGCATAGGAGAGGAAAAGAATAAAAAACAAAGCAATAGTTGGCATGTGTTTTTGCCACCTCATAATTAGGGGAAAAAGATATACATTTAAGATCAATTTCTCTGGAGGGAAAAAATAAAGTAACTCTATTCAGAATATTTTTAAGTTATAGTAATATTCTTTATATTAAACCCTTTATATTAAAACCCTTTTATTCTATTTCCTATTTGTTTGATTCTTGACTTCTTATTATGTGTTACAAATTAAGGACCTTAAACAGAGCATCAATATATTATCTTTGTAGCCTTAAATGCTACATACATACATACTTAATGCCATACATACTACGGCAATGTAGCCCATAGTAAATATTCAATAAGTGTAAGTGTTTTATTAATGGAAGAACACCTTGTCGATCCTATTTTATACTCTCCTTAGTCCTCATTACTACTGTCATCAAAAATTTTCTTATTTAATAAAAATGTTTCTCATAAAGTATATTTGAGGTAGCCTCTGAAAACTGGCCCCACTAATATATCAATGCTAGGCAACCATTCTTCTTGTCTTGTTTTTTAGTAGAACTTACAAAAATTAGAACTTCTATAAATGGCCAATTTAATTAGTTGTATATAAATTTTGTCTGTAAGTCAGAAACTATGACATTTTCTCATGTAATTTTCATTGTTTACATAATGTGATCATATGTATCAGACTCTCAAAGGTAAATGTGGAAAGAGATTGAGAAACTGACAGATTTCAGTTCAACTGCAAAGGAATAATCACTCATATAATCATATACTCCTAAACTCACATAAGTAAAAGAAAGGCTGGGCGTGGTGGCTCACACCTGTAATCCCAGCACTCTGGGAGGCCAAGGCAGGCAGATAACAAGGTCAGGAGTTTGAGACCAGCCTGGCCAAGATAGTGAAACCTCATCTCTACTAAAAATACAAAAAAAATTAGCTGGGCCTGATGGTGGCACCTGTAATCCCAGCTACTTGGGAGGCAGGAGAATCACTTGAACCCAGGAGGCGGAGGTTGTAGTGAGCCGAGAATGCATAACTGCACTCTAGCCCAGGCAACAGTGCAAGACTCCATCTCAAAAAAATAGAAAATAAAAGAAAAAGAGTGGAAAAATTACATGCTACTATTCTAGTTTTTCTTCAGATATTGATAAACCAAGTTAATAGTTAATATCATCTAAAGACAAGAAATCAACTTGAGTTCAATTTTGTTCCATTAGTATCCTTGCCCAACTAACACTGCTAAAAGATGAGGCACCTTAGCCTGAAAGGAGAGAAACGAACAAACAGTTCAATCAATTCGATACAACAATATTGTCTCAAATATTTTTGGTACAGCATTCTTCCAAGGTCTTCTATGAACAATATGTAAAATATAGGTACATAATGACAAGGCACTCTTATCAAGAATAAAATAGATTTACAAAGCACAAATATGCAAAATGTCTGCATCAAAAATGACATTATATAAATTTTTCTGCTGAACAATCCCATTTATTTTTACTGAGTAGTCACAATGGCATCAGAGCAATATCACATAAGCAAAGCTTTCAACATGCCTGACGTCTTCACAACTTACACTGGACATTTCAACTTCCAGCCTCCCCAGATGCATTTCAAATTTAATATAAGCAACAATGTTTTAGAATTTTAAAAAAACAACTCCAATATTCTTTCATGCAGAGTGAAGATCCAGTTAATGAGCAATAATTAATCATAACAGCTTGCTTCAAACTACATTCTTGTGGGGTACTATGCAGACTCTACTAAATTGATAGCTGAGAGTGCTCTAGGAAAAAAACAACAACTATTTTTCCATAGTATTCCTGCCCAAATAACACTGCTAAAATATGAGGTATCTTAGCCCGAAAGGAGAGAAATGGCTGTCATAAACAGATTTCTTACTATTCTTGGAGTATAAATAAAATGGTGAACTGACTGTTTAAGCTTCTTTTCTTGGCTAGTGGTACTCTTAAAGCTATGTTGATGGATGCTGAACTCTAAATATCACCTAAGAAGGAGATAAAACTGAAGCTTACAGTAAGGTGTATGACTGTGTCATAACTAAGAAGATTTGGTACAAAAATTTTATGGCAGTCAGATATATGGAAATGAAACAAACAAAATTGTAATTAAATTATTTTTAAAAGGCAATCTTGTACTGTACCCCTACTAGGAAGCATTCTACAACCAACCATGTTATATTTCTCTTCGTAATTCAGTAATCATTCCACTGACTGAACTATACTTCTATTGCTGTGTTGACTCCTGTCTATTGCAATTATTCACTATCATCCTTATTACAATGTGGGGTCATGGGAAAAGGGGCTTTATATGGTTTCCTGTGTCCCCACAGAAATCTCTCAAATTGAAATCCCCATATGTTGAGGGAGGGAGGTGATTGGATCACAGGGGTGGCTTCCCCATGTTGTTCTCATGATAGTGAGTTCTCAGGAGATCTGATGGTTTTACAAGTGTTTGACAGTTCCTCCTTCACAGGCTCACACTCTCACCTGCTACCATGTAAGATGTGCCTGCTTCCCCTTCTGTCATGACTGGCCTCCCCAGCCATACGGAACTGTAAGTCAATTCAACCTCTTTCCTTTAAACATTACCCAGTCTTCAGTAGTATCTTTATAGCAATGTGAGAACAGACTAATTCAGATCTATATTTCAGTGTTTGCTGTATTTTCAGCACCTAGCAGAATCTCAGGTCCAGAAAAAAATACAGAACATGTTCACACGGTTGGAATTCAACAATGAAATTATATCCTTTATTCGCTAAACTCTTCATTTTGATGGGATCAATCACCAAGGCACAAATTCAGCCTTTAGAAAACTGTTTCAATTCTGTTACAAAACTATCATCAGCATTTTCAACAATATTTTCAGATACTGATTTAATAATACAAAATATTTACATATTTATAAATAATCTTACTATAAAAATAAGTATTGGCAATTACTAGAAATAAAATAAAAAATTAGGTACCCAAATAAAATTTTTTTCTTAGTTTGTTTAGCTCATGGAAATATTCTTAGCAATATCAATCTAGAAATATGTGGTACATACACAAAACCTTCTTGATGTGAATTCTCTTACTCAGTTCTCATACTTCTCTTAAGGTCAGTATGGCTATTGTCTCCATTTTACAGATGAGGAAACTAAGGCATAGAGACATTAGGTAAATTGTCTAAAGTCACAAAACAAGAGTTCGAGATAAACCCAGATGAGAGAACTCCAGAGACCATGACCTTAAACTGTAAATACAGAATAGAAGATGAATCTTTATCCCATCCAACTAAAGATGACCCTAATTGACAATGGAAAACAAAAACAAAAATTACATTAACTGAACATCTACCATAGATTATACGTTGTGCCAAGGAAAGTGATATACACATGGTTACAAATATAAGATGTAACTCTTATTCTCAGGAAAGTAATACTATTGATCAAACAGAGAATTCTGGAAACAAGACCTGCTGTAGAAGGGAAGTGAGTTAAATGAGTAAGAACTAATTTTGAATAGAGATTATAGAGGACATTTAAAGGTATGAATATTAGATAGCATTTTAAGCAGCAAGAAAATGAAAAGCACCAAAGAATTTCAAATTGGAGAATGCCATATGAACATCACAATCTAAAAGCTTAATCTGTTAGGTTACTTGGGATCAGCAGAGGACTAAATAAATCTATCTAGACTTTTTAGTTCAATCAAGAAGCTTCTCAGTAATAAGAGGGTCAAGAGGAACAGGGAGGAAAGAGTAAATTCTATATTAAGAATGAAATATCCAAAGAAACTAAAATAGGAAGAGAAAAGAGGGAGACAGGTGGGAAGAAATGATCTCTGAGTCAGGATAAAGAGTTAAAACAAGGTACTAGACACAAGGTGGTATCAAGACAGTTTTGAAGATGAGGAAGAGAATATCAAGCTTCAAATGGAATGAATAACTAACTAGTATTTATTTTTCTCTAATACTGCTCTCCATCAAATTGTTGGGCAGCATGAGAAAATGAAATACCATGCTATTATCATCTGCTATTATCATCTGACATCATCTCTCAAACTTCTAGACACATCCTGAAAAAGTACATCCCAGTACAATCGCAACACAGTTAAAAATGCCAGAGTGAACTAAATTAATGGTCCCAAGCATTACACCAAAGGTCCATTAATCTGTTTCACAGTAAGGATTAAATGCATTAAATGCATGAAAGGACTATATTTAAAGCTGAAATTATAATAAATACACAGAGATACATTATCTCCAAATGAAAAAAACAGCAGGTGGTTCATGATCACTAGGGAAAGAGGCAACTCAAAGTGGCATTAAACATACAGCAAGAATGTTTAATGTAAAACCAGGTCCTTCCTCAAGGGGGTCATTGTTATAGAATTTTCTTCTGTACAACATCCAAAGGAAAAATCAGTACAGATGTGTCCAAGAATAGAGTCTCACACAACACTTCACAACTGACATCTTTAACCAAAATATAATCTATTAAATACCACAACACTCCATCGGTTCTTGTTTGGGGGTTGGTTTATTTGTTTAACATAAGGTCATCGTAATCAGCACTTCGTGGAAGTGATCAAAATTGGATTTTCAGACTTCAACAGTATGTTGACGATCACTTACAATAAAATCAGAATGAGAATGGGAAATTGTCTGAAAGGACCATTGAGCCAGGTAATAGATTCAGTCTAATATATCCACACAGCAGGAACCAAATTAAAATGTAGATGGAATTCTAATATAGTCCAACTGGAAAGACTCATTCCAGTTTCTTACAGAGGCTTGTTTGCTGTTTGCAAACAGCTAATCTTAGAGACATAAAATTGGTTATATTAATTACTTTAGACACTTTTACATGTATAAACATGTAAGTTAAAATAGTATCAAGGTTATGGTGCCTGAAATAAAAAGGGAAAAACACACATAAGCTAGAACTACTCTCCTACCCGATTCAAAATCACATCACAAAATATTTGCATGATTCAGAATAATGCAGATGATTTCAACGGGTCACAAATCATATATGTAAATCCAATATGCCATCCGATGGCGTAAAAATGTTCACTGAAAACAAATCAGCATGTAATCTCCACTTTCCATCTTCCTTCCCACTTTCCATTTTTTTTTTTTACCTCATCACCGTTCCCAGCTGAACTGCGATACTGCTATCAGTCTAATCCCCATTTGTAAGTAAAGGAAATAGTTAAGAACACTTTTTTCTAACCTTTGAAAGGGTGTTTGACAGAGATGGAGAAATCTCATAGACGGGCCTTGTAGAGAGCTGTCTGGAGGAAATCACTGTGCTGCTCTGCTTTACTTAGAGAAAAAGAAACACAAAGGAAAATGTTAAACAAAATAAGAAATGAGGGGTAAAAGAAGACATGACATAACCAAGCGACTAATACAGCAACTTAATAAACCAAGTGACAAGATTCACACAAAGGCATACTTCCAAACCTCGGGTGGGAGTGGGAAGGCCTTGCTGTTTTGTTGTTTTGAGACAGAATCTCACTCTGTCACCCAGGCTGGAATGCATTAGCATGATCTCGGCTCACTGCAACCTCTGCCTGTCGGGTTCAAGTGATTCTTATGCCTTAGCTTTCTGAGTAGCTGGAATTACAGGCACACGCCACCACACTCAAATTTTGTACTTTTAGTAGAGACAGGGTCTCACCATGTAATCCAGGCTGGTCTTGAACACCTGACATCAGGTGATCCACCCATCTTGGCCTCCCAAAGTTCTGGGATGACAGGGATGAGCCACCACCCAACCAGTTATTTTTTTTAGAAAGATGAATCTGAATTTCTATACAACAAAATTTACAAAATTCTGAGCACAGTAAATCTGAAAAGATCATGTTAAACTACTGAATAGAAAAAAATATAACCTTTGAAATTAAAGTGGAATTTTTCAATTAAGAATTTGACATTTTAAACAAATTTTTAAAACATATATGATTAGCCAGGCATAGTGGCTCACACCTGTAATACCAGCACTTTAGAAGGCTGAGGCGGGAGAATCCCTGGAACTCAGTAGTTCAAGACCAGCCTGGGCAGTGTCATAGGAAGACCCTGCCTTTATAAAAAAAAAATTAAAAAGAGTATTAGGCCAGGTGCAGTGACTCATGAATGTAATCTCAACATTTTAGAAGGCCAAAGCAGGTGGATCACTTGAGGCCAGAAGTTTGAGACTGGCCTGGCCAACACAATAAAACAACATCTCTATTAAAAATACAAAAATGAGCTGGACATAGTAGTGCATGTCTTTAATCTCAGCTACTCAGGAGGCTGCGGCATTACAGTTGCTTGAACCCGGGAGGCAGTGGTTGCAGTGAGCAGAGATCATGTCACTGCACTCCAGCCTAGGCAACAAGAGTGTCTCAGAAAAAGAAGAAAGAGCAAGACCGTGTCTCAAAAAAAGAAAGAAAAGGAAGGGAAAAGAGAGATGAGAAGAAAAAGAAAAAGAGAGAGGAGAAAACAGAGGAGAGGGGAGGGCAGGGGAGGGGGGAAAGTTAGCCAGGCATGGTGGTGCATGCCTGTAGTCTCAGCTACTCAGGAGGCTGAGGTGGAGGGATGGTTTGAGCCCTGGGGGTGGGGGCTGCAGTGAGCTGTGATCTCATCACTGTACTCTAGCCTGAACAACAGAATGAAGACCTGTCTCATTAAAACAACAACAACAACAACAACAACAACAACTTGGCCATTATCTTAGCTGTGAAGAAAACTTAAATAGTGAATAGTAAAGATTTTTATTGGCTAAATTTTCTAATAAAAATATAAAAAAATTAGAAATACGTAATACTAATCAGACCAATCATATAAGTTTAAACACATTTGGATTGGTTTCCTGGGGCTGCTGTTACAAAGCCTTACAACCTAAGTGTCTTAAACAAGAGAAATGTATGGATTCACGGTCCTGGACCAGAAGTCTAAGATCAAGCTGTAAGCTGAGTTGGTTTCTTCTGAAGGCGTGAGGAAGAACTGCTTCAGGTGACTCTCCTCACTTCCGGTAACCTCAGGCATCCCCTGGCTTGAAGATGGCATTCCCCTGTCCTCACATCATCTTTTCTCTGTACATATTTCTCTATGTCCAAATTCCTCTTTTTTATAAGGCCTCCAACCACATTGGAGTGGGCACACTCTCATGACCTCATTTTAACTTGATTACCTCTGCAAAGACCTTATTGCCAAACAAGTTCCATTGTGAGGTACTGAAGGTGAAGAGTCCAACGTATCTTTGGCAGGGTGGAGAGACCCAATGCAAGCCACACCAATATTCTTTAGGGTACCATATTGAGAGGTGGTGCTCTCAAATATTTCTACAGGGAGAACATCTACGTTCTGCTGGGAATATTCGAGAGCACCACATCTCAATGTGAGGCATGGTCACAGAACTTGCATTGGCAGATGACATGTGAGTTGAAGCAACATGCATCGCTTCCAAGCAGATGCATTGGGGCCAGGACCATCTTTCTTGCCACCTCTTTCTCTTTCACTAAAGGCCAACATCTCAGACAGGGCTGCTCCTTCAGACTAGGCAGGAAACGATACCACCTATGCATGAAGAACTTATATCTTCCTCATGGATGTGGACCATTGATATTCTGGGGTCAAAGTAACTGCAGTAAACCTGGCCAATCCTGACCAAAACCTGTCTAGATCACCTCAGAGGATAAAAGCAAAGTAAAATTGCAGACTAAAACAAAATGAAAACAACAATTCATAATAAAATGTATGCAATACAGTAAGGCTGTAATTAAAGGAAAATTTACTACCTAAAACACTTTCATTACCATGAAGAAAACTTAAGTTTGAATAATTCATTCCTCTTAATAAATCAAATATGCAAAATAAAATTTTTAAATGTAGCATTTTTTAAAAATATGGTTAAATCTTTTGAAAATTCAAACAGATATTATGAAAAACAAAAGAATAAAGGATAAATCTGAAATAATGTTCTTGAAAAACAGCATCAACACAGACAAAACCCCAAAGTATGAGAGAGGTGATGAGTGAGAGGAAACCAGAGAGAAGAGAAAGGGGCAAAGAACTCAAAGAGAGCATAAGAAGGGAAGGAAAGCATAAGAATGAGAAAAGAGAGCAAAATGAGGAATTAGAAAGAACATGAACACAGAGTCTCAAGAAATTAAAATAATCGCAAGGAACTGCACATCTCCAAGCTAACTTCCCAACCATCCTCACCCCCACACTTGGCTGTGGCCTTGGTGGAGGAATCGGGGATCGCTTAGCTCTCCAGACCCTTTCTCCCTCTGGGGTGGCAGAGATCACCTGACTATTGTTTTTCACCTCATGTCAGCGTTTTCGTGACTTTCTTCCAACCTTCTTCCCCAGCAATTCAAATCAGATGTCTTCTCTGTGACGTCTTAATTCCATCACAGCAAAGCACATTGAATTGTTGGCATTTATCTATTTTCCACAATAGATTTTAAGCTTCTTAAAAGCGGTCATAATTTTCAGTCCTATCTCTAGATGAAATACCGGCAGTTGTCATACTGCATGGTTGTCCGGTAACTAAGATCAATGCGGCCGTGTAAAGCAAGGACCCAGTTCAGATTTGGATGCGTTTCAGATAACACACAATTGTGCAATGTGAGGACTGCCTGAAAACAGTACAGTGCCCAGCATTCAACATATACCAAATAAATACTGATGAGGGAATGCATGAGTTCTCCATTGTAGTATACCCACAGACTCAGAGTTGAATAGAATTTTCAAAATAACTTTATTAAAACTAAGATAGAAGGAAAATAAGGACACTGTAAATCAGCCCCTGAAAGTACTCTCTTGTAACACTTGTGTTGATCCTAGGTTCCTCCCTCTCCCCAGTCCCACTCCATAACCATTCAGTTACCTAGTCCTCTTACATTTTCCTTCTCAATCTACTTCGCATCTTTCTCCTCTACCCTCTATCATCCCTACCAAAACTCAGCTCCTTACCGTTTCTCTCACCCAGGCTATTAAAATATATTAACTGCTCATCCTGATCATTCCTGGTCAGCCAGAAGAAATGACCTGGAATCCTAAGTCTAAATATTTAATAAAACAGTATTAATTAAACCTCAGTTTTAAAACTTTTAATACTATTTCAATTCCGGAAAACAGCAGTTGAAACAAACAAACAAACAAAATGTAAAATTTGTCCCCGTCACAAGAAAAACTTGGGACCGTCATGTCCCCCTTCCCCCAAACTAGAAAGGTGCTGAGAGCAAACGATGACTTGGACAAGTCCAGCTTGGAGAGTAGACGAGTTTAACAGGACTTACATACAGGGCACCCCTATATATATGGCAACAGGGCAGCTCTAGAAAGCCACACTCCCTCCCATCCCTAAGCACTTCTAAGATACTTTTCTGGCTCTTGGCCTACTGTGTGTGTGTGATGGAACTGTTTTCCTTGGTAGGTTTTCAGATAGTCTCCGGGATGTGTGAGTTCTCAGGGATACCTGCTCCTTGGCTGGGCACCATGGCCTTGGCTCATGGCCTGGTCTTCAGGGTTCAGGCAATAGATATATGCCCTTAAGTAACCTGGTGTGAAATCCCTCTCAGTTCAGTCCCTAATAAAAGCAAGAGAGGAGCTGAGTGAATAGTGAGCTCTCAATGTTCATAATTTAAGTTGGATTTGGTTTAATTCAACTCCTGGGAAGAATCTTTTGATGAAGCTGCTATGTTTATTTAAATAAATTTATGCTCTCTACTAGAATGGAATTGAGAAGATCAATAATTTGCAACATTTAGATCAGGTGAAATATTCAAAAGAATCACAGAGATCACTTATTTAATAAGTTTTCCCTCTGAGGGAAAAAAGTTAAACTACTCTGAATAAAGGCAGAAAAGGTCATACTTATAAAAACTGGGGTGAAATATTTAGACATTTCAATACAAAAATATTAAGACTTTTAAAACCACCAATTAAATGGAATTAGCCCAGAGCTTATAAGGTACAAGAGTTACAAAGAAAATCTTTTCCAAACTATATTATAGTCTACAGAGAAAAGTCAATTGAAGGTATCAACAATTTCAAATATATTCACAACAAAACACAACAAAAGAAGAATGCAGCACCTCCATTTGAAATTATAAACAAACTGTGGTACTTAAGTGGAAGAAGTTAGACACAGAAGGCTACATGATGTCTTATTCCATTTATATAACATTCTTGCAAAGGAAAAATTAAAGAGACAAAGATCTAGGTTAACTATCTGGGGTGAGGAAAATATTCTCTAATTGCAGTGGTTGTTGCACAGCTAAATACATTTGTCAACATTCATAGAAGGCCCACCTAAAAAGTGTGCATTTTACTGTATGTTAATTGCTCCCACAATAAATATGCCATTAAAGATGAAGAGCAAGTGAGTGTGAATGAGATCAAGAAGTCAAGGAGATTGTACACAATTAAAAAACTAAGACTGTTGAAAAAATATATTGTTAAGAAACATACCAGTAACTTGAGACTTGAAACAGGTCAAGTTTAAAAATTGATTAAAATAAGTGAATATGTCCCAAGAGCAATTATTCTGCTTATTTTTCTTTTTGTTTTGAAATGATTATAGATTCAGATGATGCTGGAAGGAAAAAACAACGTACAGAGAAGCCTCTTGCACCCTTCACTCAGCCTCCCCAAGGGGTAGCATCTTGCATAACCATAGTACACTAACAAAACCAGGAAACCGACATTGGTAGAATCTACAGAGCTTACTCAAGTTTTGTACGCATTTGTGCATGCCTGTGTGTGTGTGTGTGGTGTATAGTGCTATGCGATTTTATCAAACGTAGCTTCATGTAACAATCACCATTATCAAAACACAGAACTATTCCATTGCCACAAATCTCCCTCATACTATCCATTTATATATATATATATCCACCTTTCCCTCTTCCCATCCCTAACCTCAGGGAACCGCTACTCATTTTTCTCCATCTCTGTTATTTTGTTATTTCAAGAATGTTATAATTTTAGTCAGCAAAATTCTATTAAAGTCCATCCAAGTATTTGCATGTATCAACAGTTCATTCCTTTTTATTGCTGAGTCATATTCCATGATATCAACATAACACGTCCATTTGCTTATCCATTCACCTGTTGAAGGACATTCATTTTCAGTTTGGGGCTACTACACATAAAGCTGCTATCAACATTCATATATAGTTCTATGCATGAACATAATACTTCATTTCTCTGGATAAATGTCCAAGCATACATTTACTGGACAATACAGTAGGTACATGTTTAATTTTAAAAGAAACTGCCCAACTGTTTTCCAAATTGACTGTACCATTTTACATTACCACGAACAGTGTCTCAGTGATCCAGCTTCTCCGCATCCCTGTCAGCAATTGGTATTATTACTGTTTATATTTTCACCATATTTGATAGGTTATAGTGATATCTCATTATAGCTTTCAATTATATTTCCATGAAAGCTAGATGTTGCGTATCTTTTCATGTACTTTGTTGCCACCAGCATACCTCTTCTGTAAAATGTCTATTCATAGATTTTGCTCATTTTCTACTTAAACTGGGGTTTTTAACTGTTGAGTTTTCAGAGATCTTAATCTATTCTAGATACAAATACTTCAATAGATATGCAGTTTGCAATTATTTGCTCACAGTGTTTTCATTCTCTTAACAGAACCTTTCACTGAACATGGTTTGTAAGCTTCATGAGGCCCAATTTTCTCTTTTATGAAACATGTGTGCTCTTGTTATCTAAGAACCCTTCTTCTAAACCTAGGTCCCTAAGACTTTTCTATTTTCTTTTCTAAAAGTTTCATAGTTTTACATAAACTATAGGATCCATTTTGGATTCATTTGTGTATAAAGTTTAGGTTTGCCCTATGAATATTCAATTGTTCAACACAATTTGTTGAAAAGGATATTCTTCCTCCACTGAATAGTCTTTGTACCTATCTCAAAATCAGACATATTTGTGTGGGTCTACTGTGGGGTTCTCTGATCTGTTCTGTGTCTATCTCTCTGTCAATACCACATGCTTAATTACTACAGCTGCATAGCCTTATTATTAGGTAAAGTGATTCTTCCCACTTCCTTTTCAAAATTGTTTTAGCTATTCTAGGTCCTCTGCCTTTCCATATAAATTTTAGAAAAAGCTTGACTTGAACAAACACTAAAATTAACATGCTTGAATGTGTCTTTTTATAGTCTCTTTAAAAATTATTCAATATACAGTAGGCTTTTTGTATCTATTGGTTCTGCACACATGGATTCAACCAACCATGTACTGAAAATATTCAGAAAAAATAATTCCACAAAGCTCCAGAAAGCAAAACTTGAATTTGCCACACACAAAATACTATGTTGAATCCATGCAAATGAAGTGATGTAGAGGTGTTACATTAAGTATTTTAAGTAATCTAGAAATGCTTTAAGGTATATGGGAGGATGTGAGTAGGTTATATGCAAACACTATGCTATTTTATATGAGGGACCTGAACATCTGTGGATTTGGGTATTTCAAGGGGGTCCTGGAACAAATCCCCTCTGCCAGACATCAAGAGTGACTGCATATAACCAATAGAAAACACCCATTTACCCTACTGCCATCAAATTGCTTTCTAGAACAGTGGTATCAATTATTAAATATATTCTTAAATATAATCTGCATTCAAAATACACAATTTCATTAAAATATATTAAATATCTTGAGAAGTTGCCAGATACATAGATAATTTAAGTCTACTTTGAAGGTTTATAATAAAACATCACACAGTTGACCTAGATCATCCTAAAGCATTGCCCTGGGACTATATTTAGTATGTAAGCACATCAAAAATTAGAATGTGAACATAATATTTATCATTTCTTCTTGAACCAATGGACACTTTTGACCCACCCTTCTGAGTAGAATTCCCAAGTTATACCTTCCAGAGACTTAAGTGCCCATCTCTTTTCACACTAGCTTTCCTTGTGTAAAGAGAAAACCCTCTATAATGTTGTACAGACATGCAATCATATTTCACATTTTCAGCAGGTAGGAAATACAGATATCCTATAGATAATTTCATAAAACAATGATTAGCAACATTTAAACTAAAATAAAAATCATCCTAATAAAACATGGGCCTTCAGAGTCATTCAGTCTTAGATTAAATCTGATACCATACTCTACCATGCACAAAACCTCTCACACTATTCTGAGGGCTATGTATTTATTTATTCTGTGCTGTTTTGGACTAATTTGAAATTAATGATACTATCTAATAACTCACAAAGCATAATCAAAAAGCTTAGCTTTATGAAGGCATATACCAGCATAAACTACGAACACCCCTGAATGTGATCAGAATGAGTAAGTCATAACAAAAATTCAAAGCCTCTTCTATATATTCTCATTTGGAGAAGGACACCAAGAAGACCATGGCATTTGTTAAGCCAGTCATTGAATAATTTCCCATGGACTCTGTACCTTTGCATTAGTCTGTTAGTCAAACCTTAGATTTTAGTATTCACATTGGTTTCCATTACAGTGAGAGTCAAAACATAGCAATTTAATATCACTTAATACAATTTGAACATTCATTTTATTACCAGTGGGGAGCAGAAAAGTCTGCTTTAAAATGCGCCAATTATTATTGTTCATCAAATAATTGTTCTCAATGACTGGGTCTTTGTGGATTCAGAGGGTATTTTTGCCCATAATCCCAAGCACTCATGATATGACTCTTGGCAACCCCATTAGGCACAGTAATCCAAGAAGGGATCCAGGAGTTTGGACCTCCAATGCTCTTCTCCTGCCTAGCCCCTGCAGCACTTCTGATAATGTGACAACTGGCTTCATACCATTTGCCATAACACACTTAGAGAAAAGCTATTGAACAACTTCTGCCATGAAATGTTTTACTGCCAATCAATTATTGAGGGAAAAGTATGATCCATAAATAAAGAATAGCTAACATATGCTGTGTGTTCATTATGTACCAGTCACCAAACTAAGTATTTTACATGGACTACCTCAATTAATCCTCATTAATTGCAGCCTAGAAGAAGGTACTATTATTGTTCCATTCTACAGGCAAGGATACTGAGGTCCACCTAGAAGAAGTTACTATTATTATCACATTATACAAGCAAGGAAAATTGAGGCCCAGATGGCAAGTCTTGAGACCAGATCCAAACCCAGACCCTTTAACTCTAGACACTTGTTCTTAAATCCTTCAGCATATTCCCTATCCTATCACAAAATCAGTTTCCTACAACGAAGACCAATGTTTGTTCTATTACAGAGTATCTTTAATTTATTTCTACTTAAGGAAAATAATACTGAATATGTTTCCTAAGTTAACATTCAAGTTAAGTTTATGCCCTGAGGGAATGAACTCAAGAGTAAAAGTGAACAATATCTTTTAAGGTGCAAAAGTTCAATTATCTTTGTTTATATAAAAGTTAGCCTACAGGCAGAATTACCCTGGAAAAAAATAAGCACAACGTAGCTATCCAACAATTACCCTTTATTTACTGTTCTCACTCTCTGGTCCTGGGATGCCATTTCAAGCCCTTTGCCTTCTGCATAAAGCTATAGCATCTATACCGCATTTATTGCTAGATATATTTTATGATAAAAGCATAAAGATATGCATGGGTAATTTCTCAGTATGAACAGCTACATTGAGAAATGGCTGTAAAATTTAAGTCCTCTATTTGTCTGAGGAAAGAAAGGTATCTTATTTCCCATTTTATCTTATCCCCTTACCAAATAAATATTATGAATAATGGTATAATATTCTCATCTTAATCTGATCTTCCCCCAAGGCTATAGAAAAAAAAACCTGAAATACTAAAAACATTCCTACATGTTTAATAAATTATATTTCATAGTTTACAATGTTATTATGTCATTTAACCATTTTAGATTTGACAATAATGTCAGTTACACAAGCTGCAAATATTTCTAATTTGATAAGACATAATATAATACAAATATATCATCCCAGCATGGTGGCTGACACCTGTAATCCTAGCACCTTGGGAGGCTGCGGTGGGTGGATCACTTGAGGCCAGGAGTTCAAGACCAGCCTGGCCATGGTGAAACCCTGTCTCTATTAAAATCAGAAATTAGCCAGGTGTGGTGGCATACACCTATAATCCCAACTACTTAGGAGGCTGAGGAACAAGAATTACTTGAACTTGGGAAGCGGAGATTGCAGTAAGCTAAGATCGCACCACTGTACTCCAGGCTGGGCAACAAGTAAGACTCTGCCCCGCCCCCCTGCAAAAAAGATAAGAAGATATTAAAGGATTGATAACTATTAATATTGCTCTGTAAAAGAATTTGATTCATATAAGAACCGCACATGTGTTCCTGCTACTATGAGAATTACAACTAAGACTTCAAAATTGAGTCCCAAGAGCCTTAAGTTCACCATACTACTTTACTCGCTAATTGGGTTATTGACTAACAAAGAATTCTATTTTCAACTTTTACATAAGCATATTGTACCTTTTATAATTAAAGTGAAAACAAACTTCTCATATACAAACTCATGATTTACATCATATAACTTTATAGAATGCCACCTCATTACACACATTCCCCCTTCAATGTTCAAAGTTGATTTTATTTATTTGCATTATTTATTTCTTAAATGCCCTTTACTTTTAAATTATATTAAACATTGGTAATATGTTTCACTGTGTAGAATTGTGAATGATATCAAAATCTATTTTATTTTCATATCTAGATATATTTTATTACAGAAATATTTCTATCACTTTACAGAGCCAGACGGTAGAGGGACACTGGAAATCTAGCTCTTCCAAGACCATTAATTACTTTTCTACCCTGTATAAGGTTAGCCTCCACTGGATGTCTCTGTCACACCAACCAATGTCCTTCTTTCTTTGAGAAATCTGAAGAAACAGGTCACAGTCTGTCTCACTCCAGCTCTACCCACAGACTTTGAGACTCCAAAGTCCACGTGGAAGCCCCTCCTACAGCCTGGGCTTCTTTAATCCACTACCCTCCAGGAGAGCCTCCATCACAGATGCAACCTTGATATATTTTACCATAATCAGGCCCTCTTTGGCTTCAATTCTTTTCCTACTATGTCCAGGGCCCACTAAGGATCACAAGAGGCAGAAGCTGACCACATCTTGCCACCTCCACTGCGAATACACAAGTCACCATGATGCCTCTTTTCTGTAGGCTATATTAGATAACTGGAGTGTTTATTTTTTTTTAAATTTCATTTTATCATTTTTTAAGACAGTGTCTTGCTCTGTCTCCCAAGCTGGAGTATAGTGGTACAATCATAGCTCACTGCAACCTTCTTTTTTTTTTTATTTCAATAGGTTTTTAAGAAACAGGTGGAGGAGTTTGGTTACACACATAAGTTCTTTTGTGGTGATTTCTGAGATTTTGGTGTACCCATCACCCAAGCAGTGTGCACCCAAGGTAGTCTTTTATCCCTCACTCATGTCTCACTCTTCCTCATGAGTCCCCAAAGTCCATTGTATCATTCTTTTTTTTTTTTTGAGACAGAGTCTCCAAGCTGGAGTGAAATGGCTCAATCTCGGCTCACCACAACCTCCAGCTTCTGGGTTCAAGTGATTCTCCTGTCTCAGCCTCCCTAGTAGCTGGGATTACAGGCACCCACCACCACACCCAGCTATTTTTTTTTTTTTATTTTTAATAGAGACGGGGCTTCACTATGTTGGTAAGGCTAGTCTCGAACTTCTGACATCAGGCAATCTGCCTACCTCAGTCTCCCAAAGTGCTGGGATTACAGGTGTGAGCCACTGCACCTGGCCCATTGTATCATTCTCATGTCTTTACATCCTCATAGTTTAGCTCCCACTTATCAGTGAGAACATAAGATGTTTGGTTTTCCATTCCTGAGTTATTTTACTTAGAAAAATAATCTCTAACTCCTTCTAGGTTGTTGCAAATGTCATTTTGTTTCTTTCTATGGCTGAGTGGTACTCCATTATATATGTAAAGATACACACATACACACACACACACACACACACACACACACACACACACACACGACATTTTCTTTATCCACTCATTGATGGATGGGCATTTGGGCTGCTCTGATATTTTTGCAATTGCAAATTGTGCTGCTATAAACACGTGTGTGCAAGTGTCTTTTTCATATAATGACTTCTTTTCCTCTGGATATATATCTAGTAGTGGTAATGCTGGATCAATGTAAGCAGGGTAGTTTACATTCCCACCAGTAGTTTTAAAGTGCCCTGTTTTCACCACATCCACGCCAACATCTATTATTTTTTAATGTTTTAATTATGGCCATTCTTCCAGGATTAAGGTGGTATTACATGGTGGTTTTGATTTGCATTTCCCTGATAATTTGTGATGTTAAGCATTTTTTCATGTTTGTTCACCATTTCTATATCTACATTGAATAGAAGCAGTAAAAGTGGGCATCTTGTCTTGTTCCAGTTCTCAGCAGGGAATGCTTTCAACTTTTCCCCATTCAGTCTAACATTGGCAGTGGGATTTTACAATCGAACCACGCCTATGATAAAAACTCCTGTTTCAGAGTAAAAGCCTAAGAGGCCCCACAGGCCCTGCCCCCATGGCCTGTTATATCCTTTCCAATCACCCTTCCTAGCCATAAATGCTGCCTTCTTGCTGCTATTCCTCTGACAGCTGAGGCCCAGCTCTACTTGACGGCTATTTCCTTTTCCTGGAATGTGTTTCTCCCGGATATCCACATGACTAACTCCTTCACCCTCTTCAAATTTTTGCTGAAATGCCCCTTTTCCCTGATTATCCAATTTGAAATTGCAGCTGTTTTTTAGTATTTCCATCCCCCTCACCCTGATCTATATATTTTTCCAAACATTTAATACATCCTAACTTGTATCTGTATTATGTTTGTATATTTTTTATCTTCCCTGATTGAAATGGGAACTATCAAGATAGGGATGCTTGTTTCATTCACCAATGCATCCACGTACTTAAAACAGTGCCAGGGCATGCAGGCTTCCCCATGACTGTTGGATGGATGGATGGACTTCCCACCACCTTCAGCCTTCCACTGTACCTGCTCAACCACATGTCAGCACTCCTCTAGTTGTACCTTCTCCCTAGGCACTAGGAAAGGATAAAAACGAAAGCAGTCACACCATCATAGATACAGGTTTTACTATTAATTAGATGTCTCCAATGAACACCTTCTACCTGGTTTTAGTTAATTACCTTTTCTATTTCCCACAAAAACTATTTCAAACCACATATACACTTCCATTTCATATCATCCTCTGTGCTGTGGAAGGGTGCTCTGTCCCTAAGCACCTGGCATTTCAGTGTGGTCACCCCAAAAATTGAGTGCTCTGACAACAGGCAGAAGGGAGAACAAGATGCTGTCATGTGCTATATGCCACATAATAACCATGGTGAAATACAAATTAATATCTCATGATAAACTAAAAGGGAAAAATATATTATTGAGTTCTAAAATAATGTCTTAGCTATTTTAACAGTATCGTTATTTTATCTTTCCTGTAAAACTAATTAATGTGGTCATTAACCATCATAGATAAAATTTTGCAGGGTCTTTAAAAAACATAAAACCATAAGACCTCAAAATACTGAAAATATTATTTTTTAAAGTAATTAACTACAGTGGACATTTAACAGGGTAAAGTCATGCTTCCAGAACTAAATATTTTGATACAAAAATAGCTATCAAAAAATCCCTACCAGAAAACCTGGCAAGTAATGTAATACATCAAGATATATTTCAACAAAATTTGCTAATAGAATTTATAATAGTAATAGGATAGTAATATTTGTAATAAAATTATTACTCAATTTTACTGTAACTTTGTTACTTACATAAAATAAACTTAAATATATTCAAATGCTCCCTCAGTCTTTGTCTTTCCACAAGCCTCTTATAAACAGGGAAATACCCTACTTTTAATATTAAAACATTTTACTGCACAGAAATGATAATTCCATGACACATGTTTGCAAAATGTATTAGTTGATACCATATTAGTTGATACCATTTGCAAAAAAAAAAAAAAACCCATATTCAGATGCTAAGTGCACAAGGCTAAACTAGAAAACAAAACAAAACAAAAAACCCTCATGAATTTCACTTTTTAGAGCACGCAAGTTTTATGTATCATTACCAATATAATCGTAAATTTTGTTCCATGGTGTAAAAATTTTTTAAAGAATTCATAAATATCAAATTACAAAATGAGTATCATACCACAGAATATTTACATTACAATTTTCCCTTGATACATATTTCTACAAATTATTTATTTAAATGTTGTTTTAATTCAGTTCATTTTATTTTTTCCTAAAATATTTAGTATAAGAAATAAGAAAAAAATCATTTAAATATAATATATTTTGGAACTTAAAAAGTTACTAACTTTGCAGATTATTATTGCTTTTAAAAGCAAACATTCCTAAGATAAATTAGGAATTTATCTTTAAAAGAAGCTAGTAACTGTTTCTTTCTTTCCACAGATTGCAAAAGTTAACATTTTGCAAAAAAAAAAAAAGAGTTAACATTTGAAAATATAAAATGAACTCATTAATTAATACAAAAAAAGATTATACACTTTATCTATAGCTTATACAGGATCACTATACTTTGTATGTTGATTTGGAAAAATCGTTGCTCCCGAAGTATCTAACAAACAGGCTGATCAAAAAATATTCCATTTACATTCATCCTCCGAGCCCTGTGGTGGTTATTTAATACTTCTATGATTATATAATAAATGTAAGGGACTGGAAGATATATTATCTCACTACCCAGGGAGGAGATGAGAGTAACACACAAGAGTGGGAGATCTCTGGGCCAGAGTGACTGATGTGAGAATGGTGGCTTCATGGATTGATGTTGGAGGGATGAAAAAGATTTGCAAAAATAGAAATCAACGTTCAATCGGAAATTACTGAAAGCATGTGGTCTTTATACTTTGTCTTCCTCTATCGCCATCATTTCATAAAAGTTATTTTACACATACTTCATGAGGTGGGTTGCATGTATATAGTATGTGTGTTTTGGGAACTGGAAATTGAGGGGAATATACAGTTAATATGACAGGAAAGAGGCAGACAACAGCAAATATTTAAAAAGCAAGGAGCAGAGGTAGGAGTGACCATGTGACCACAGCCTTGGGATGTGCAGAAACCATGTCAGGAACTCGGATTTCTGTAGCATGTAAAAAGAAATTTGAATTACTTTAGTTAAAACTTTAAGATGTAGAAATCCAATGTGATATCTGTACCTAGGATAGAAATTTTAAATACATACAGAATACAACATGGTATATATCCTCTAAGTGTGTATGCATGTTGATATGATTTATTCATAAGGGAAAATAAAGAAAATATAAAGAACTGCATGCGAAGGGATATTCAGACACCCTAATAATAAGAAAGGACCACACATTTAGAAAACAAGATACAACATCACTATCTGTTCAGCAAAACTTTTAAAATTCTGACAATACTTAAGAGTTGGGGAAAATGTGAAAATATGAAAACACACACAAACTACTAGGGTGAGTTTAAATTGGTTTTGCTACTTAGAAGAGCAATTTTAGTAAATATATAGTAAACAATGTGCATAGCCTATAAACCACAACTGTGCTTCTATGCATGTACCCTGGAAAAACATGCACCCATGGGGATATGATCAAGAATGTTCACTGCAACATTGTAAGTACAAAAATAAGTTAAAAATTATTAAAATATCCATCAACAGAAGAACAAGTAAATGTCATATATTTATAAAAATGAATTTTATAAATCAAATTAAATGGGTAAAAGGATGGATAGATACACAGATTAATCTCAAAAACATAACTAGTTGTAATCTCCCAAATGTCCTGTCCTTTAGTCAACACATAGGTAGCTTTCAAGATTCATCCCTATGATTCCCTCTGCACCAGATTAAATGAATATAAACACGCCTGTAGTCCCAGCTCAGGAGGCTGAGGTTGGAGGATTATTTGAGCAACAGAGTTTGAGTTCAGGAGTTTGAGAAATTAAATATATTATTTTTAAAAACAGGTGACTTCAGAATGAGAATATGAATATAATTATGTATTTTCTTCGTTTATGCTAACAGATATGAGCTACTATTAAGGAAGAAGAACGGAGGAGGGAGTGAGGGAGAGAGAGAATCTCTTATTTTATTTCAGAATCATCTTCTTGCTAAGAGTCATTCAGTTATTCACGCAGTTCATTTAATTATATTTGCTGAGTATCTGCTCAGAGTTTCAAAATTTAAAAACAAATAGCAAAATGATAAATATCTGATTAAATGTTAACTCATCTAGCCAATAAATGTTTAATTCTTCCATTGAAAAGATTTAATTCCAAGTGTGTTTAAACTCACTAACTGTTTCACCAGCTATAAGCAAAGTACAGTCTTGCTAGATGAGATTACTATAGCCATAGGTGATATTATCATAACATATCACCTGTCAGAATTAAAACAACTAAAAGTTTACTTCTTAAAGTTTTTAAAAAACTTAGAAAAAGTAAACCTGATCTTAGATCTGCAGTTAATATTTTTCTACTATGGATATCATTTCCTGTGAAGCAAGCTTTATTTCCAGCTGAAAAGTAATTTAAGCTCTTGCAGCTTTTATCTAAAACAGAAAAATCGCTTGGTTTCTCATAATTAATATCAGCCTGCTGATACAGATTCAAAAGAAACAATTTTTAACATTTCAGAGATAAAGGACAGTTGGATAAAGACCAACTGCACTGATGGCTGCTGTATGAGATAACACACTAAACCATGCACTGCCTAAAACTGAACAAAGAAAAGAATGCAATCCCATTCAGAATGCATTGACATAAACACTAACCTGTGCCCTTTCCAGTTTAGAAGTTAAGAAACTAATAAATATGTCGGCATATTAGGAGTCTGAGTGATCCAGTAAAAGTAAAACGGATTTCACATTTTGACAACTGTATACAATTTAAGTACCTGATGATGCTGACACCCAGTAAGTCCTCAAAAGACACACTAAATGCATCAACAGAGGAATGAAAGAAAGGGAGGAGGAGGAAGGGAAGAAGAGAGGAAACGAATCTCTCATTTCTGAACCGTTTTCTTGCTACGTACCATTAATTCATTTATTCCTTCATTCGTACAGTTAATTATATTTGCTGCATATCTGCTCTCAGTGCTAGAGATAGAAACAAACAAGTCTCAACACTGCCAGCCGAGGCTGCCTGTTCTCATAACCTTGATCAAGTAATTTTTACTGTTAGAAATAGTAGTATGCATTGATCCTTCCTAGAAAAAATTTTTAATATTGTCCACTTCTGTAAAGCATAGCTGAAGTAACTTAAATAAGATTAATGTACTCTACGCTTGATATTGTTAACATTTATATAAATCTATTTGCCCTCATATTAATATAGTTGAATATTAACTATATCCTATGTCTTTTACTATATATGTGTATATTTATATATACTTTACTTTTACAGTGGCATCTAGACAATAGCTATACACTTTACAGTAACTAGTATCTGTTAGCATAAAGGATGAAAATTCATAAGTTATATTCATATTCTCAATTCACCTGCTTTTTAAAATAAGATGTTTAATTTCAAGCATATTCCTACAGTTCATTAAAAATAGGAATCTATTTTTTAATAAATTCCTGAATCTAACATTTCAACCCAAGAGAATAGGCTTGCCAATCTTTCAAAAATGTATAATCAAGGAATAAGAATTTAATTAGCCAAGAAAACAAAATCCAAAAAAAGTTAAATAATTTTTGTTCCAAATGTCACTTACACTCAAACTCTAGAATAACAGTTATAGAGTTATATATTTCCAGGTATATCTGTATAACTGGAAATTTTCCAAAATAAAGACTTAGTATCTACTATATATTTTAGAAATATATGAGCATATTGAAGTCCAGAGAAATCAGAAAAGGTTCATTTCTAAGGAAAGATATAACATTTTAACCTTATCTTCTCAGTATTAAAACAAAATACAAGCTTCCAATAGTGCCCTTCAAAATATTATTTTTTATTTTTTGAAAGTCATGTTAGAAGTTTTGCATAGTTATAAATTACAAAACTAAATTTCATTATCTTATTTGAATGGAAATTTAAAAACTGAAAAATATGAAAGTTGGATAAGAGTCGCTTTTTTACAGATGACATTCTATGTCAATTTCCCCTATTTCTCCACGTGTCACACCATACTGTCATATATAAATAAACAAAACATTTATAACAAATATTCCCAAAATATTTTTAAAGCAGGAAATCTTATAGCAAAACCACCAATGGGAAACAAACACACATATTATCCCAGGTGTTTCTGCTTTATTCATGAACATTATTAAGCCCCTGAAAATGAAGAACAGTTATTGTCTGCACTGTGACAAAGCCAACATTTCTTCCTGCAAACAGTACTACTTATTTATGAACAGCAACTGACATAAGGATAGCAGTCTGCTTTTTCTGTCCTATAAACTACTGCATGGATGACTGCTCTTAGAATACAATGATGTCCCAGGTCATAATTATGGGTCCTTCTAAAAGCAGACTTTTGGCCAGGCATGGTGGTTCATGCCTAAAATCCCAGCACTTCGGAAGACCAAGGTAGGTGGATGAGTTGAGCTCAGGAGTTCAAGACCTGCCTGGGCAATGTGGCCAAACCCTATCTCTACAAAGTTTCAAAAATTAGCCAGGCAAGGTGGCATGAGCCTGTAGTCCAGGCTACTTGAGAGGCTGAGGTAGGAGGATTGCTTGAGCCTAGGAAGTTGAAGCTGCAGTGAGCCATGTGATCACACCATTGCACTTTAGACTGGAACAGAGTGACACCCTGCCTCAAAAAACAATAATAATAGAAAAAATAAAAATAAATAAAAAATAAAAGATTTTTGTCTTACTATTTTCTTCATTTTAAGAAAATGTGGCTGAAGCAAACACAAATAAATTTCTTTTAAAAAAATAGAAGAGTTGTCCTAGAAGCTAATTCTAGCCTAATTGGAATATATATAGGCAGCGGACTACAGAGTTCAGGGTGAAATTTCACACACGATAATTTTAGGTCTCTTCTAACACCAGATGTCAGCATGGCTTCCTCACTCCCTCATGCATTTCTAACCTCCAAGCCTTCATCTAACAGCAGTGTGTGCTCCACTAAACCCACAGATCCAAGTGATCCTCCTCATTGGCTACATTCAAAGGATTACGCCAAAAAATATGTTTCCATGGGGTCTCATAAGGTCCATGAGGAAAGAGACCATATTACATCCCAGTCCAGTGTCTTTTACAACCTACAATATAACTTGGAAAACAGATTAACATTGTTGAACTAGGAAATATAAATGAACTATTTGAAAACTAAAAGATCAAAATGTGGCAAATCTACATACATTACTTGAGAGGGTAATTGATTTCTCCATTGAATTTTTCTTAAGTAGACTGTTTCCCAAGAAAATGTGTTGACTGCTTCCTTCTTATAAAAATAAAGACTTTATATTGTTTTTGGATATTTTAATAGCACAGACACAAGATAGAAGGCATTTTCCTTATTGATAAAATAGCCTGCTTATTTATGATATGGCAAACTGATCTCTCCTGTTGCTTTTGGCATATATATTTAAGCTTGTTTTAATGGAAATAAGCCTAAAGCTACTTAATTCAATAAAAGTGGGTATTCTTAAAAGGGAATTTGGTTCCAGCAAAGTTAGCCTTTAGGCAAATTTCTTCTAAATTTGTCTTGCCTTGTGATTCTTAAATAAAACTTGAATCTACTAAGGAAGAAATTATTTTAAAATCATATTTAAGAATGTCTCTGTACTTTTTATAATTAATTTTTAAGTAGCAAAGCTCAACCTAATAAAGCAGATATAATTTAATAAACAGAAAACAAAGGTTTACATAAAATTAGCTGACATTTCAGTAGAGATGATCTCCTTAACATATATTTCTACTACTTACATGGTTATCACTAAGCTTTCAGCAATATCACTAAAACTTTTCACTAGCCTCAATCCATCTTAAAAGTCTAAATTCCAGGTTTCCTAACCTTTGAATGTAATGTGCTCTATCTTCATCACATATCCAAGAATCAGTATGAATCCAGTTCAGCGTTTTAAGCATATGACCACCCACCAGGAACTCCCTGTTCTGCTCAGACTGATATATTCACTCCATGATGGTCTCTAAAATGTATATTCCATATCATACATAATATCATTTTCATGAGAAGAAAATAAAATTTTCTGTAGATTAAAACTAAATCACAAATTTTTGTTTAAAATATATATCAGTAAATTTTCCTCCAATAGTTTCACATAAATAAATCCTACAACAGAAATAAAGTTGTTTTGTAAGGCATCTAAAAAAAGTACCAAAATTAATCTGACATTTCACACTTTCTACAAATAAATGATTAATTCATTATAGACTACATTTTCACTTAAATTTTATTCTGATTTATTTCATTTATGTTATTTAGTAACCATGATTTTAAAAATTAAAGCACTCTGTGATTTAGTTATGCAAGTACACAAAGAAAATTATTTAAATAGATTGACATTAATATACATATTAAAAAGGAATACTAACGGAAGTTATATTCTGCATTGAACAAAAGTAATCATTTGAAAAGCTGTAAAATCTAGACATTTTCATTCTAATCATATACAGAATAGCTAATATTTTATAAGAGGAAAAACAAATTAAGTATTTTATTGTAGTATGAAGGAATTTTATAGAAGAGATAACTAAAATAAGAAAAAGATCATCTATTTTTCAGTGTGTCTTGTAATTTTATAACCCATTAATTTTATATCTAAACACATTGCTTGAATTAAGGTTGAGTTCTGGTTTTAGCTGACCCTTAAACATCCAATTAACATTTCCTATTTTACTATTTATCAGACTTGCTTGCACTTTGATATATTGCACTGGTGTTCTTATGAAAACCATATGAGGTTACAGGGAAAAAAAATTAAAGGGTATTTCTTCAAATAACAGAGGCCTGTTGGGGAGTTGGGAGTCAAAGGAGGGAAAGAATTAGGACAAATACCTAATGCATGCAGGGCTTAAAACCTCGATGACGACTTGATAGGTGCTATGTAAACAACCTACACATTCTGCACATGTATCTCAGAACTAAAAGTAAAATTAAAAAAAAAAATTACGTGACATCCAAAAAAATAAATAAATAATAGATAAATCTAAAATTTCCTAGTTAAAAACAATGATACTTTATGTTAATAGAACTTTTCCATGAAATCTAATAATTATGTCTGTTCATGTTAAAGTACAGCTGTGGGTCAGAATATTAGCAGGTCTGGAAGAACCCTATAGCAGTTTATGTTTCCAGGGATCATTTCACTAATATAACAGTCCAACTCAGTTTCTCCAGTCCAACTTAATATGTATGCTTACAACGACCTCAGAAACAAGTTTTGAAGGTTAGAAAAAGTTAAAACCTCATTTTATACCACAATATTATATAAATAAAAGGAAATAAACCCAGCCAAGTTTGCCAGTGTAACTATCTTAGGCAAATTATATGACACAGCTGGTCCTTAGTTGCAGAACTCAAGATCCACTTACCTTGAAAAGCAGCCGCATTTCGAGATATTAGAAACTTTAACGTAGAGCTGGATGTTTGAAGCAACTGCTGCATATCCTGGCGAGCTGCAGTTTGATATCTCTCCTCCATCTTCCTGGTGCAGCATGTAGGCTTTTTGGATATGCAAACCTGAAGATCAGGTCCTGGAACACAAAACATTTTTCAGAATGATAACCTGTCCATTTAACAAGGATTACATGTTATATGTCAGGCGTTATGACCAGTCTTGCACACAAAGAACTCACATTCTATGTGAGGAATTGATGTACTAGAGCACATGCCATAAGAAAGTTGATCTCTTGCCCATTAACACAACTGTGAACAAAATATTCTAAACCATGAACTCCTTGCTCAAATATTATATTAACTTCTTGGTCAAATATTAAATATGTCCACTCAATAGAAAGTAAATTAATTATTATGTAAGTACAGAGCTCAATCAAGAAAAAGACTGAGCCAAAATTATTTGAAATAAATGTGTTATAGATAATTATGTGGGCTAAAACAATTGGTTTTCATGGGAAAATGAAACTGAATTTTGAATATCACATAAAGGTCAAAAAACTTGAACCAATTTCTCAGCTGCTTGTGCTGCTTGTGAAGCAGGCTATCTCTGCAATAATGACATGCTAGGAGATCAGTACCCCGTTGGCCCACTCAACATCCGAGATTCCACTCACTATATAGCTGGCGAAAGACAATTCCCACCACTAAACGTACTTTTTAGTTGTACAATCATATTGAGAAAAATCCTGTAAAGATGCAGATTACATGAAATGCAAAGTTATTAATACATGAATATAAGAGTTATGGTTGCAAAAAAGCCTTTGCTAGTGTCACTAAGCTCTTATCCTGGTAGGGACCCAGGACAAGCACCATTATGCACAGCAGATATGCTAGAGGACAAAGAGGAAAAGATGTCCACATCTTCACAGACAGTTAATGCCAGAAGAGCAACCGCTGATGAAAAGAGTTGATGTGAGCGCCAGGGCTTTCCAAGGCTACCAGATTATATGTAAAGCTCAGGACAATTTTATTTACATGATGGCCTAATAAAATATGTTTATTTCCTTACTTTAGAAAAGAAGAATTGTGGCTCTTAATCTCTGGGAGTTTCACAGGTTCCACATTAGTTCTTCATCAACCAATTTTAGATCATCAAAATATGTGCATGCACACAGACACACACACAAAATGCATGCACAGCCACCTTTCAAGCTCTTCCTACTTTTTCACACAGAGTTGGCCTCAGGTCTCACATTTCCAAAAGTTGGTTCTGTGTCAGATGAAAATACATGAAACTCCTCTGAGCTTCCTGTCAACACGGGACACCAAAATCTCTAATAATTTCGGCTATGGTTTGTTTAAGTCACACAAATAACAAATGACAGAATTTGGGCATTTACAAAAGCTAAGAAGCATAAAATATTCATAAGTGTCACAGTAGGTAACATTTCGGCAATTCTTTTCCACTTATCTTACCTAATGTTACATAATAGCAAATTCTAGTTCAAACAGTAAAATTGTTTGAAAGAAAACAAAGCTATCTTCTGAGCTTTATTCTGCAAGGACTGAGGAATTAGCATTCAGAGAAAAGCAATAATAGAGATTGGGGAAAAGCAGCAATGAATAAATATTAAAGTATGTAAACATATTTAGTGTAGGAAAGACTGCTGAGGCATAAAAAGAACAATAACAGCAGATCATAGCAAATACCTCTTTGGAATTTAAATATCTAACACTGTTTTGTTAGATCAATTCCTAAACACGGCCTGTGAATACCCCCACGTGGTGACCTCTCCTTTCCTCTCTCCCTCTCCAGTCTCATCTCCAGGAACACTGGCCATAGTACTCTTCCCGTCACACTCTGGCCTTATTTCAGCTCTCCATGCTCACCGAGTTCTCTCTGCCACAGATTCTCCATGCTCTTCTCTCTGTTTCAGATGCTCTTACCCTAACTGTTCTCATGCACACAGGCAGCAAACCCTCACTTATTTCATTCCCAACTACTTTTTCTTTAGATCTTCACTCAGTCTTCCCAAGGGAAACCTTCCTTCGGCCCCCAGACTGCTCAAGCCCCTATTACACATTCCCGGAGAGCTACATATCTCTCCATTGCACCTACCATGGTTGCAATGCTATACTCTTTAATGTAATTTCTAATTGATTAGTCCCATGACCCATACTGTAAAGCTACACATGGAGGATTTTTTGCTAATGATCATATCCCAATTGTCCAGCACATTGCCCTAATACATCATGAACACTCAATTTTCATTCATTAAACCAATAGTAAAGAATCTGCCATATCTATGCATTATCTCACATCAACCCTGTAATAGAGGTGCCATTACTGCTATAGTTTACATATGAGGGAATTGAGGCATAAAGAGGCTTGAAAACTGTCCAGCATCAAATGCCTGCATATGACAAAATGGTAGAGCTGGTGTTTGGAAACAGGCAGGCTAATTCCCAAGCTATATTCCTCATCGTGAGTCCACTGAGAGGAAACAACTGTCTTAAGTCTGTAAATGGTTTGTTTACAGACAAAACTGGCCATTTTCTGCTTCTGTTTTGAAAGAAGGTATCTGTTTGGTAAGTTGCAAGAAAATAAATTTGAGGTCAAGAATTACCCAAGGAGTTTTATTTAAAATAAAATAGGCTAAAATATATAGAGGTCCCATTTGCCTTTTTGCCCAAACTTCAAATGGTAGAAAGTACACCTACATGTGACAAATTGCCCCACTGCGATTCTAAACATGATGTAAGAGAGAAACCATCACGTCTCAGCAGTCACTCTGAGTAAGCATTTACAGCAATCTACACACCTTAGCATAAGCACCTTCCTCAAGTTGGTGACAGTCTGCATGGATTAATTCAGTCTTTCATGTAGAATCTTGGACATTTGTAATGACAACATTAAACTAAATTCCAAACCAAATCAAGACTATACTTCAAAGATTGACTTATCTCTCCTTGACACATTTCCAGCAGTATCACCTATAAGGTAAGCTTAAACAATTTAGAGTTGGGGTCACAGTGAAAAGGGAAAAGAGTTAACAGGAAATGTGTTCCCTTAGTTACTATATCAGTCCAAAACAGACAAGACGAATAAAGGCCTCAGGGAAAGAACCACCTCTTACACTTTGTTCACAGTATCAGCACAAAGGGCATAATAAGATGTTTGCGTGACAAAAAAAGCCCAGGCTCCTATTGTAAATAGCACAGCCATCATAAGAAAGCAAAGCTAGAGTAAACCCAGATACTATTATGCATGGTAACAAGAGGTATCTGAAGATATTGGTGCCTGGCTTCAAGGAACATGGCATGATCCCAGAATTCTATAAGACAGCAAGAGTACACAACCCAGGCTCTGGAGTGGCAGTCATGTTTCTAAACAGTAAAATCGAACTCCAAAAGAAACAGGGTACTAAAAATAAAACTAAAAATAAAACAGTATGTGCGTCAATGAAGGAGACTTCAACCAGAATGGTGGGGGTGTTTCTGAATTCTCACCCAGAAGCAGCAGTAGTGGTTAATATGTCTTTCTTTCTGTTCTCTAGCATAAGAAATTTACAGATAACTACCTGCGTGTATATTTTTAGTATGTTAAAACAGGAACATCAAGAAGCATTCTGGAAATAAAGGAAGCAGTGGCAGTGGCAGTATAGTTTTCACTCTCTCCAAATCCCCACATAAAACCAGATAGAACTAGAACACAAACCTCCAAAAACAAAAACAAAATTAGATGACATGATATCCCCACAAACTTTAAAATACAAACAATGGGGAGAAACTAGCAACAGGCACAAGATCTTCACGGTATCAGAGCAGGGCACAGGGTAGAAGAAAGATGCAATAGAGGAATGTCTGAAGGATCTGAGATCAAGAGAACCCCAAAATAGTGAGCAGGAGTCACAGGAAAGCACAGCAGACCCACTTGAGAATAGAGTAGCTCCCCACCTTATCCATGGTTCCACTTTCGGTGCTTTTAGTTCCCCACAGTCAATCACAGTCTGAAAATATTAAATGGGAAATTCCAGAACTAAAAATCTCCTAAGATTTTGGCCACGTGCAGTGGCTCATGTCCGTAATCCCAGCACTCTGAGAGGCCAAAGCAGGTGGATCATTTGAGGTCAGGAGTTTGCGACCGGTCTGGCCAACATGGTGAAAACCCACCTCTACTAAAAACACAAAAATTAGTCAGGCGTGGTGGCATGCACCTGTAATCTCAGCTGCTCAGGAGGCTGAGGCAGGAGAATCGCTTGTACCCAGGAGGTGGAGGTTGCAGTGAGCCAAGATTGCACCGGTGCACTCCAGCCTGGGTGACAGAGCGAGACTCTGTTTTGAGGGAAAAAAAAAATCTCATCAGGTTTAAATTGCTTGCTATTCTGAGTAGCATGATGAAACCTCATGTCTTCCTGATCCATCCCACCTGGGGTGTCAATCACCCCTTTGTCCAGGAGATCTCCGCTATCTACACTCCCCTCCCACTGGTCACTTACTAGCCCTCTTGGTGGTCAGATCCACTGTCCTGGTAGGGCAGTGTTTGTGTTCAAGTAACTTTTATTTTACTTTAAAATGGCTCCAAAGCACAAGAGTAATAACACTGGCAATCTGGATTTGCCCAAGTGATTCACTTAAGTGAAAAGGTGAAAGTTCTTCAGTTAATATGTAAAGAAAAAATAATAATATGCTTAGTTTACTAAGATCTACATAAGAATGAATCTTCTATCCAAGAAGCTGTGAAAAAGGAAAAATAATTTGTGATAGTTTTGCCATCGCAACTCAAACTGAAAAGTTACGGTCACAGGGCGTAAGTCCTTAGTTAAGATGGAAAAGGTGGGTGTCTTGAGACATGATTTGCAGGTGAAAGACATGAACAGAAACATGTTCCAACTGACAACGATTGGGTTTGGTTCCATCTGAGGCTTGGGGACCTACTGTGGGTCTTGGAACACTTCCCCCAGAAGTAAATGGGGACTCCTGTAGCAGCTGAAACTGGGAGAATTTTGCCCTCTCAATCATTAAATGTGTTTAATCGACCCATGATAGAAAGGAAGGAACAAGAGCAGTCCCCACCCCAGTAAACTCTCAAACAGGTCTAGCAGGGAACCACACACACAAGAGAAAATTCTGTAAGTGGAATCAAAATTCAACAGAACAAGGACTCAAGAAACAGAAAAAGTCTAGCCCAAAGAGCATAAAAAAAAAATCCAGAAAATAACATAAAACAAGCTGTCATATTTTTAAACACTACACAAAAACAACAGAAGAGGAAGCTCTGCAATGTTCGAGAAGCTACGCTGAAGCCTGTCTCAGTACAAATGTCCAGAAAACAACAGTAGCTTCATGTCAAATGAACAACAAAAAATACTGAGGTCAATACTCAGAGTTATAATAATAAAAAAGAGAATAAGGAACAGAATAATATCCCACAGACGAGAAGACGTATGTCAGAATGGCATGCTCCCCTCCAAAAAAGATCAAAAACTTAGCCATACTGTTTCAAAACAAGCTGAAAGGAAATGACACAAAATATGAAAGAACAACATATATCAGAATTTCAAAACTCAGATATGAGGTAATAGGACTCAGGAAAAAAATTAAGATGAAAGAAAATAGATCTAAATGAAGACTTACTAGAAGGAACATAGGCACCAGTCATGCAAGCAAAATGCCTTAAGAGAAACAGAAAATGAAAAATAAAAATTTTTAAAAATCAAAAAGAATGAAAGAATTTGAAAGATAATGACAACAAATATCATAGTGAGATATTCATCATGTAAGCCCTGAAGAAAAAACATGGGATAATACTAAAAATTGTACTTTATGTCATCTGAAATTGTTGTGTTACATGGGATAAACGAGCAATTTTGGAATGTTCTAATTCTATCCTCTAATTCTATCCTGTATTCTTGAAAATCAGGATTGTTAGTGTGGAAGAATGTCGATATGGACATGATAAAGAAGAATTAAGTACAACTCTGTAATCTTGAATTTGAATTAGAAGTACTAATATAAACTCATTAAGAATTTTACATTTAAAAAGTATATAATTAGGTCCGGCGTGGTGGGTCACCCCTGTAATCCCAGCACTTTGGGAGGCTGAGGCAGGTGGATCACGAGGTCAAGAGTTCAAGACCAGCCTGACCAACATGGTGAACCCTCGTCTCTACTAAAAATACAAAACTTAGCTGGGTGTGGTTACACACACCTGTAATCCCAGATACTCAGGAGACTGAGGCAGGAGAATTGCCTGAACCTGGGAGGCGGAGGTTGCAGTGAGCTAAGATTGTGCCACTGCACTCCAGTCTGAGTGACAGAGTGAGATTTCGTCTCAGAAAAAAAAGTATATAATTCCTGGCAGGGCATGGTTGGTCACAGCTGTAATCCCAGCTCTCTGGAAGGCCAAGGTGGGCAGATCACCTGAGGTCAGGAGTTTGAGAACAGCCTGGCCAACATGGTGAGACCCCGTCTCTACTAAAAATATAAAAAAAATAAGCCAGGTGCAGTGGCATATGCCTGTAATCTGAATCTACTAGGGAAGCTGAGGCAGGAGAATTGCTTGAACCCAGGAGGCAGAGGTTGCGAGGAGCTGAGATTGTGACACTGCACTCCAGCCTGAGTGACAGAGTGAGACTCAGTCTCAAAACTAAAACAAACAAACGAAACAAAGTATACAATTTCTATCTTCCCCGAAAAGAGCCCAAAACAATGACTAACCAAATGGCAAAGGGCATTCCTCATGCCCAGATTATGGTCTTGAAGTACCATCTCCTCAAGAAGAAATCAGTGCTTCTTGAAGAAATGGCTCATTCTTCTGGGGCAGAAAATCTGTCAGATGACAGTCTAACTAAAACATTTTATGCACCAGATAGCAAAGAAGCTATCAAATAATTACCAGGCTGTACCAAAAGAACACAGGGGCTGTGTTAGTCTGCTTGGGCTACCATGACAAAATACTACAGACTGGAGCTTAAACAACAGGAATTTATTTTCTCACAGTCTGGAGGCTGGAAGTTTAAGGTCAAGGTGCCTACCAGGTTGGTCTCTCGTTGGCTTACATACGACCACCTTCTCTCTGTGCCTTCACATGGCCATTTCTCTGTGCACTCATACTCCTGGTGTCCCTTCCTCTTCTTCTGAGGACAACAGTCACATTGGATTAGGGTCCTACCCTTGTGGCCTCATGTAACCTTAATTATCTGCTTAAAGGCCCCATCTCTAAATACAATCACACTGGGAGTTTTAATATACATTTTGGGGAGACACAATTTTGTTCATGAAAGAAGCCAATTTCAAAATGTTTACAGTGGCCTAATATGAGACAATCTGAGCTTCAATAGTAATTATAATGGATTATAACCAATCAAATATGCTTAAATATTAGATATGAACTGTACCAGTAAATAACCAAACAGCAGACGAGAGAAGCCTCTTTTCATAATAAATAAGAGAAATAATAAAATTTGAATGTCACCATTAATCTCCAATGAACGATGAATACAAGCATTAAGCAACAGGAGCCGCTAAAATCACAGAGGCAACCAGACCCAAAGTGCCTCCTATAGTCCTTGTCAAATATCCACTGACATCTTGCCCAAGGAGTCAACCCTGAGTCTGATCTAGTCTCCGGATCCAGCTGCCAAACTGGAAGAAACAGAAAGCACTAAGGAACATTTTTGTTTGCCACTACGAGTATTCAATCAGCAACATACACACTGGAAAACTCTAAAAGCCAAATGGTCCAGATTCTCAACAAATATATAAGGAAAAGAAAGAGATGTAGGGAGACCTGGCATGTTAAAAGAATTACACAAAGTAATAAAGTTCTAGAGATCTGTTGCCCAACACTGTGCTTATAGTTAGCAATACTATAACATACACTTAAACATATGTTAAGAGCGTAGATGTCATGTTCTATATTTTTTATCACAATAAAAAAAGAGAGACATGGAAGATACAGCAAATGTTCTTTCCAAATGAGCAACACATGGAAGTGACAAAAACTACTTTTTAAAAACAAAAAAATTGTAAAAATAGTATAGCAGTGACTTAGTGATAAGAAAATATTTTATTCATAGAATGGGACTCATGGAAGGACTTTGAAGATACTGACAAAAGTTCAAGTTTTCAACCTGGGTGGTACAAATGTGTTCAACTTATAATAACTTATTAAGCCACACATTTGTGTGGCTTCCTGTATCTGTACTTTATTTTATAATAAAAATATTTTTAAAGTAGGATTGCTGGTTGATAATACACATTCTCCTTTTATTTCGACATTTGCCTCTCCTCTAGTTAACTTACAGGATTTTTATAATTGTAGCACATGTTAGTTTTATTGATGGTAGACATAAAGAAGAGTATTTGGTACCAATAAACTGAGACCAAAACATACTTGTATTTACCAGAGTAGATGTTACATGTTATGAAATACCAAATGCTCACCAGATGAAAATAGGGCCTTGAAATTCACAACAGAAAAACGATAATCGGTCAACTTGTGCCTCCTACCTTTTCTGAGACTCTTCTTTTCATACATTCAAGAACTGAGAGAAGTTTTGGAAATGTAATGGCAGAAGGGTTTTGACTGAGACACATGTAATTCTACATCTATGTAGAATAAAAAATACCTAAGACCATTAATCTAGAACAATCTACTGAGAGCCAGCCAGCATCTGTGCCTCCTCCTGGAATTTTCTTTGAAAATCCAAGAAAGCAAAGGTCCCAGGAAAGCAAAGCTTTTCTCTCTTCTGGTGAAAATGAATTTGATGGTGCAACGATACAAGGTTTACAAATGCCACAGTCATTTTCAAGCTCGGAGTAGAGTCTGGATCTACCATAGTTTCTTCAATCACCTGCAATATAAAGAAATCTAGCCAATACAATAGCAACAATATTTCCCAGAGTAATAGCAGGCCAAACCATTCCACTTTCTTCTGTGATTTATTCCACAATTTCAAAGGGACTTCATACTAAATGAGGGTCTGTGAACAACTCTTCAATAGCTACTCAAGTTCCTTGCACTGAAGTAAAAATAAACCTTACTATGTCCGAGAAACAAAAAGGGTCTGACTTGCAGTATAGCTACACTATTTTACAGTTAGCAACCATTAACTCTAGGAAAATACAATAGACTTGAAAACCCTAGAGTGTGGACAAAAGAGGAAAGATTCTGAGGAGGAGTCAATATTGGGAGGAAGAAAAAAAGCAGGTGACTAGTTTTCTCTTTGTGGCTATTAGCCTGAGGATATTCTATGCACAAAGCGACTTCAGTAGAAAACTCATAGATTTTCTGGACTGAAGAACTAGAAGACAGAGATTGGGGCAATCAGAGTTTCTAGAAAGTGAAGGGGAAATACCAGGGAAGGGAGGGCCAGAGAGCAGGAACCCCAGTTTCTGTGTAAACTCTGCCCCCTCTCTGGCAGACCCCTGAACCACACTTCACATAACTAGAGCAGCCATAAGCAGCCTAGCTCTTGGCAAGCTAAGGATGAAGGAACTGAATGAAAATTATAGTTGTTGCCCAAGAGAAACTGTTGACAGTCTGAGTCTGAACCAGTTAAATTACTCCTAAGACAAATGTATCAAAACTCTTTAGAGGAATATAATAGAATCCAGAGTCACAATATTATATAACATTCACAGTGTCCAAGGGGCAATCTAAAATTACTGGACATGTGAAGACTCAGTATAATATGACCCTATTCAAGAGGGTCAATAAGTTAAGGCCAACCCCAGATGTTAGAATTAACAGAGAAAGGCTTTAAAGCATCATTACAATTATCTCCAATGAAGTAAAAGAACATAAACTCAGAATAAATTATAGGACAGATTCTCCACAGGATAAAGAACAAAATGGAAATTCTGTCAGTGAAAAATCTAATATATGAAATGAAAAGTTCACTGCATGAGCTTGAAAGCTGAGTAGAGTTGATAGACGAGAGTCAGTAAACTTGAAGATAGATCAATAGAAAATATGTGATCTGAAGAAGAGAGAAAAAAAGATTAAAAATAAATAGATGGTGGACGGATAGATGAATGAAAGGAACAAGTCTTAGGGACCTGTGGGATAATAGCAAAAAGTCTAACATAGATAAGACTGGAGTCCCAAAGGCAAGAAGAGAGAAAATGGGGCTGGTAAAAGATTCCATGAGAAAATAATTGTAAATTTCTCAAATTTTGGTGAACACCACAAATTAACAAATGTAAGAAGCCCATTGAACCCCAAGCCAAATGAATACAAAGAAAATCATGTCTAAGAACATTATAGTCAAATTAATAAAAATCTAAGAAAAAAGAAAAAGGCAAGAATCTCAGGATGTAAAGAAAGGGGAGAAAAACAGGAAATGAGGTTGGTTCTCATGGGCCTTGTAGATCACACTTAAGAAAAATTTTATTGCAATAATGATAGCAACTTGATTACAATGACAGAAGTAACATGATTTTGTTTCTTAAAATTTCACTCTAATGATTATTTTGAGAATCAGTATTTCTGTATTGCAAGTGAGAGTGAGGACTAAGGTAAGAGTAAGAAATGGGTAAGTTAGATATACATACTGAAGGTAGAAGATAACTTGGAGAACAATGCCTTGAATAAGATTTGGCAGGTGAACTAACACAAGAACAGAAAATGAAACACTGCATGTTCTCACTCATAAGTGGGAGTTCAACAATGGGAACACATGGACACAGGGAGGAGAACATCTCACACTGGGGCCTGTCGGGAGTGGGGGTCTGGGATAGGGGGCTAGGGGAGGGATAGCATTAGGAGTAATACCTAATGTAGATGATGGATTGATGGGTGCAGCAAACCACCATGGCACATGTATACCTAAGTAACAAACCTGCACATCCTGCACGTGTACCCCAGAACTTAAAGTAAAAAAAACAAAACCTTTGGCAGATGATAGAAGGGAATCAAGGATAATCCTTACATTTTAGCCTGAGAAACTGCATAAATTATGAGTACCTTCAAGAGAAAAGGAGAATAAACAAGCATCAGGTTTGCAAGGAAAAAAACAAAATTTAGCTTTGCAAATAAGGCTATTAGACACCCAATTAAAGATACAGAAATAATATTTGACTATGCAAGTTTGGAGCCCAGGAAAAAGATGAAGATTGAAAATATAAACTGGGACACTTGAAAGAAATGATGGTATCAAATACTGAAAATGTTTATAAGATCACCTGAGGAGAAAGTTTAGTTAATGAAGTTTAGCAGGTCTCTCAATTTCAGCACTACTGATACCTGGGGCTAAATAATCCTCTTTTGTCAGGGAGCTGTCTTGTACCCACTAAGATGCTTAGCAGCATTCCTGAACTCTACCCGTTAGATACCACTAGCATGTGTATGCACACACACCAGCTATAACAACCATTTCTGGTTGAGGAACACCAGCCAAACCAAAGCTAGAGTCACGCCAGTATGAACTGGAGCAGAGGAGGAAGCCTTCAAAAAAATCTGAGAAGAAGCAGGCAATGGAGTAGAAGGAAAAAAAAAAAAAAAAAAACAAGAAAAATATGGTTTATGCAAGTGTTTTATTTTGCTTTCCTGAACATTTGCTTATGTGTATTTAATTGGTACTACTTTCCTCCCAAGATTATGAGCTCCAACAGGATAAGAACCACCTTGCCCTTCTTTCTAAGTGACTACTATGCTACCTGGTACAAAAGGTCTTCAGGGAAGTGTTAGCCTTCTTCCCTTTCTCCCTAAGTGCACATATATTTTATAAGAAACCTAATAAGGCATTGTCTTAGCTCAAAATGAATGAGATCATTTTAAATATATATAAGAAGAATATATTGCTGAGGACCTAAAAAACTGGTTCAGTAAACCATTTGAAATAGCATTTGTAGCTATTGTATTTATATTTTTACAAATATTTTTCCCTAACAATGTACTGATATAATTTATAGATTCGTCTTTTTAACTTCACAAAATATAGGCACTGTTCTATAAAAGTATATATTGATATTATTCATTAAAATGAAAAAATCAGAAGAGTATTAAGTGTTAAACCATTATGAGTTTTATTGTTCTGGAGTCAATAAAAATAAATAACATTTAGAAACTGACAAATTCAGACAAATAAGGAAATAAGGTCAACATAATAGTCACAGTTGAACAGTAATACTGTCATATATATATATATATGGCATCACTGATCCTTCAACAGATTGAGTGCAGTTTTTCCAGCAATGGTAAATTAATGTTCACACAAAACCACATACTCAAGTTTTAACTTTTATAACCAATAACAAGCATATCTAATATAAAAAAAATACATTCTGTGTCTGTTAATTCAAGCAAAGGTATGCTAAACAGAATACTTTCTCAAACTTAAAGTCATGAATTTGGAGTCAACAAGTAACATTCTGCTACAGGTTAACCAGCTTAGGAGCAAAAGGCCTACACACACACACACACACACACACACACACACACACACACACCAGCAGCAGCAGCAGCAGCAGCATATCCAGCTGCCTGAGGGATGAAAAATTCATTACAGTCTCATCCCCTAAATTTTAAAAGAGACATCAAATTATTCTATAGCTTTTTTGCCCACTCACCAGAAAGACTATCTCAATAACCAACAACCCACACTATTTCTCTAAATGAAACCATACCCATGTGGCCGAGCTCCTGCAATCTGAGTTAAAGAAGATATTCTGAACTATCTGGCACATGAAATTATGCATTACCTCTTACTTTTCAATGATTGATTTGCTTCAGCTGATCTATAAAGACCTTGCTGGTAATGAAGTTAGAGGTGAGGTGGAAAGAAACCAACCATAAATGTAGCTCAGACCAAAATTGTTTTTCAAGCTACAAAAGACACTTCCGTTGGCATCAGCCCACCTCATAATAAGCCCATTTTCTCTCAGAACAGCTCTCTCAACACTCCCTGTCCATGGGAGAGGCACTTGCCAGCCATACGTGTGTAATGTGACCCCACACTTCTGATTAGTTTGTTGACCTGAAGGTGAACTTATGACTCAAACGAAATCAATTGGATTTTTTCACCTGGGAACTTAGAATTGTAACAAAGCTTAGTCTGTCTGCGGTCAGAGTGTTTTATATATAGTTAGGAGACAAGAGCCCATTCTATTTCAGCATGGATACAAAAAACAGCAATTGAAATAGAGAAAAGAAGGGAAAACCATCAGAGCTCTCTATATTTCCTGTTTTAATTCTTTTCTGAGTCCCAATTAATAGCTAATATACTAGTAAAAAAGTAGTAGAACACAAATTGATTGACACATTATATGGAAAGATCCAGGAACCCTAAAATACACAAGAGTGGAAAATCCAGTCAAACCAGATGCAGACATCGTGGGTGGGGAAGCAGAATGTTTTTGAGTACAGAAAGGTGGCTGATACAACTGTCCCATCTCAATCACCAGGGCTTTTTGTGTGCCCAGAAATAAATAATGTATTGAAAATAAACTGTAGGCTGGGCACAGTGGCTCATATCTGTAATTCCAGCACTTTGGGAGGCCTAGGCAAGAAGACTGCTTGAGCCCAGGAGTTTGAGACCAACCTGGGCAACATGGCAAACAAAATCCCATCTCTACAAAAAATAGAAAAATGAGCCAGGCATGGTAGCATGCACCTGTGGCCCCGGCCTCTCAGGAGGCTGAGGTGGGAGGATTGCTTGAGCCCAGGAGGTCAAGGCTGCAGTAAGCTGTGATCACCCCACTGCACTCCAGCCTAGGTAACAGAGAGAGACGCTCTCTCAATCAATTATTCAATACATAAATTCTATTACTTGGCACATCACCAGCTCTATAATAGGGAACCCCCACTACCACCATGTTTAACATACACATTAATGAAAATTGTGTTGCCCAGATACTTGCAAATAAAAAAAAAACAAAAATCCAATCCAAATTGGCAAAAAATCATAAGGGATTTAATTGGTCTAGAAAACTAAAAGTATAAAGTATAATGTTAGTCACCCTTAACATAGCTGCTTAAACAGTTTCACAGAAGGCTTCTCTTCCTCTCTGTCTTTCCACTGTCTTCCATAGATTTTGCTTCATCCTGAGTTTCTCTGTAGTGAGCACCCTCAGGAACTCTGCCTCGAGTAGCACAATGGCTGCTGTGATTCGGTTCACACCACTCAGAAGAGGAGAAAGTACCCTTAAGCCCGTCCTTACAGAAGAAGAAAAACTTCTCTCGGAAGTCCCAGCAAACTTCTCTTCATATTTTATTAACTTTGCTGGCTTACGAGTCCATACCGAAATAAGCACGGTGACTAAAACACGAGGCAGGTTGATTGGTTTAAGCCAATTAGGAGCTGTCTTCCCAAGGACACACTTGGCTATCTGTGTGGCTAACTCTGGACCTGAGGTATGTCCATCTGACTATAGTCAGGTCAAAGAGATGTAAATCTCATGGCATCTCCTTAAAAATATAAGTGCGAGAATTTCTCCTGTTCCCACCATCCTCTTTTTCCCCTCTGGCTTTCTAGAGGAACCTTAGAAGCCACATATCCAGTATGGCAGAGTCACCATGGTAGCCCTTGCCTCTTCAACTCTTGAAGGTATCAAAAAGAAAAAGAAAAATGTTATTTAAGCCACTGTATATTATGGTCTCTGTTGCAGCATTTTAGCCTGTTCCCTGGAAACAGTTTCTTCACTCTTGCAGTCTTCCATCTTTTATACTGTTTCCAGAGTGTATAATCTAACACAGAAATATGACTGTGCTATCCCAGCTAAAACTCTCCCATGTATCCTCACTCCACACAACAGTGTTTCTGAAATTTTTTAAGTGGTCTATGGATCTTTGCATTATAACCATGCAAGAGGAGAAGGCAAACTGCTTTATGAAAATGAAGATTGCCAAGCAGGTTGAATCAGGATGTCTTGGAGATCTTTGTCTCTAAGGGTTACCACAAATGTTTGTTTTGCATAATGAATATTGAGAGCCACTGACCTTTGCCCTATCTCACTCCATCAACTCCAGTGCTGCTGACTCACCTGGAATCCTCTGATCAAAGTGTGGTTCCATCACTTCCATAACTTTACACTATTTCTCCCCCAGGTGAGAATACCCTTGACATCTCTCTTCTTCTAATCCTTCTACTAAACATCCTCTCATCTTTCCATATTCAGGTCATTATTTTCTGAGTTCCCATGTTAGAATTAACCAATCTCTACTTGGATCCCCATTCAAACCTGTTCCAATCAGTATTATAGCCTTTAGAACTTTTTATAACTTTATTTCATATCTCCTTCTCTCCTCTAAACTGTCATCTTCTTGAGAACATAGACCATGTAACATTTCTCTTTTATCCAGCAGCTAATTGGTGTTTGCTAAAAACAAACAAACAAAAAGGTATGAAAAAAACTCAGTTATCTGTATTAGTCTATGAGTTGCCTTGAAGAGTAACTTAAATTTTTTTAATAAAACAGATGCTCAAGCCAGGCATAGTTGTTCACACCTGTTATCCCAGTACTTTGGGAGGCCAAGGCAGGTGAATCACTTGAGGCCAGGAGTTCAAGACCAGCCTGGCCAACATGGTAAAACCTCATCTCTGCTAAAAAATTAAAAATTAGTCAGGTATAGTGGTGGCTACCTGTAATCCCAGCTACTTGGAAGGCTGAGGCATGAGAATCACTTAAACTCGGGAAGCAGAGGTTGCAGTGAGCTGAAATCATGCCACTGCACCCTAACCTGGGTGACAGAGTGAGACTCTGTCTCGAAAACAAAGAAAAACAAAACCTAGATGCTCATAAACTAGATGGATTTTTAAATATACTGTAAGTAAAACAAGATTTTTTCCTAAAACAAACTTGAAAGTGGTATGCTGTATGAAAAATGTCCCTAGAAAAGCTTTATGTTCAAATAAGAACTTGTTCCCTGAGAATTACTTAAAAGTTAGCATTAACAACAACAACAAAAATGCCTTTCAAATTTCTTGAATTTCGAGATTTAAAAAATACAGGAAGTTCTCATCAACTGATAAATAGTGACAGCAATAGGAGGCAGACAAATTCCTAAGTAGACAGGGACAGGTCCCCAATGAAGCTCAGCCTTCAAGCCAAGATAGTCTGAAGCCTGAACGTCAAACTATCAGTTCAGAATAGAGGTCACACACTGGAGAACTTCCATTTTCATTTGGCGCACTCAGCCCCTGATTGGTCCTGGGCCAAGGTCCAAGGCCAAGCCTTCACTTCAGCCCCAGATTGGCTCTTTACACTGCTGTACCTCATTCTGAAGAATATTTTTTCCAAGCCTATCCATAAACCAATAAGCATGCATTTCCCTATTCTAAGCCCATAAATACCCCAGACTCAACCTCGCAGCCAGCAACCCACTTTTGGGTCTTCTCTCACTGCTGAGGGCTTTCTGTCACTCAATAAAATTCTACTCTGTCTTACTCACTCTCTAGTGAATGCATACCTCATTCCTCTTGGTCATGAGACAAGAACTCACAACTCACCAAACTGCAGGGGTGAAAGCTGTAACACTCACTGAACAATGGGGGTAAAGAAATTGCAACAATAAGATAGCAGGTAAACACACTGTATTAGTCCATTTTCACACCATTATAAAGACATACTCAAGACTGGTCAATTTGTATAGACAAGAGGTTTAATTGACTCACATTTCTGCATGGTTGAGGAGGCCTCAGGAAACTTACAATCATGGCAGAAGGGAAAGAGACACATCTTACACATGGTGGCAGGCAAGAGATACTGTATGTGTTAGCTCAGGAAAAACTACCATTTAAAAACCATCAGATCTTGTGAGAATTCACTCACTGTCACAAGAACAGCAAGGGGGAAACAGCCACAATCACTTCCCTCCAGCTCTCTCTATCAACACCTGGGGATTACAATTCAAGATGAAATTTTGGGTGGGGACAGAGCCAAACCATATAATTCCACCCTGGCCCCTCACATATCTCATGTCCTCACCTTTCAAAACCAAACATGCCTTCCCAACAGTCCCCAAAAATCTTTACTCATTCCAGCATTAACTCAAAAGTCCAAGTTCAAGTCTCATCTGAGACAATGCAAGTCCCTTTATCTATGAGCCTGTAAAATCAAAAACAAGTTAGTTACTTCCAAGACACAATGGCATTGGGAAAATGTTCCCATTCCAAATGGGAGAAATTGGCCAAAACAAAGGGGCTACTGGTCTCATTGCAAGTATGAAACCAGGCAAGGCAGTCATTAAAATTTAAAAGCTCCAAAATGATCTCCTTTGACTCCATGTCTCACAATAAAGTTACATGATGGAAGAGGTGGGCTCCCACAGTCTTGGGCAGCTCCACCCCTGTGTCTTTGCAGGGTGCAGCACCTTCCTGGCTTCTTTCACAGGGTGACATTGCGGGTCTGTGGCTTCTCCAGGCTCATGGTGCAAGCTGTCAGTGGATATACCATTCCAGGGTCTAGAGGACTGTGGCCCTCTTCTCACAGGTCCACTAGGCAGTGCCCTAGTGTGGACTCTGTATGGGGATTCCAAGCAGAGGTTCTCCATGAGGGATCCATTCCTGTGCAAACTTCTGCCTTGACATCCAGGCATTTTCATACATCTTCTGAAATCTAGGCTGAAATTCCCAAACCTCAATTCTTGACTTCTGTGCACCTGCAGGCCCAATACCACATGGAAGGCAGCCAAGGCTTGGGACTTGCACCCTCTGAAGCAACAGCCTGAGTTGTATGTTGGCCCCTTTTAAGTGCATGTGAAGGTTAATATTTAGTGTCAACTTGACTAGATTCAAGGATGCAAAATATTGTTCCTGGGGGTGTGTGTGAGGGTATTGCCAAAGGAGATTAACATTTGAGTCAGTGGACTAGGAGAGGGAGACTCACCATCAATCTGGGTGGACATCATCTAATCAGCTGCCAGCATGGCTAGGATAAAAGCAGGTAGAGGAATGTGGAAGAACTAAACTGGCTAAGTCTTCTGGCCTCCATCTCTCTCCCATTCTGGATGTTTCCTGCCCTCAAACATCAGACTTCAAGTTATTCACCTTTTAGACACTTGAACCTACATCAGTGGTTTGCTAGGGGCTCTAGGGCCTTTGAGCACAGACTAAAGGCTGCACTGTCAGCTTCCCTACTTATAGGTTTGGGGACTCTGATTGGCTTCCTGGCTCCTCAGCTTGCAGACAGCCTATTGTGGGACTTCACCTTATTATTGTGTGAGTCAATACTCAATAAACTCCCTTTTATATATTTATCTCTCCTATTAGTCCTGTCCCTCTAGAGAACCCCAATACACCACGGCTAGAGTGGCTGGGATGCAGGGCAGCAAGTCCTAAGGCTGCACATAGCACTGGAGCCCTGGGCCCTGCCCACAAAACCAAATTTCCCTTGTAGGACTCCAGGTCTGCGATGGAAGGGGCTACCGTGAAGGTCTCTGACATACCCTGGAGACATTTTCTCCATTGCCTTGGCGGTTAACATTTGGCTCCTCATTACTTACCCAAATTTCTGCAGCTGGCTTGAATTTCTTCCCAGAAAACTGGTTTTTCTTTTCTAACACATTGTCAGGCTATAAATTTTCCAAACTTTTATGCTGTTTCCCTTTTAGACATAAGTTCCAATTTCAGTCATCTCTCTCAAGTTCAGAGTTCCACAGATCTCTAAGGCAAGGGCAAAATGCCGCCAGTTTCTTTGCTAAAGCATAGCAAGAGTGACATTTGCTCCAGTTCCCAATAAGTCCCTCATCTCCATCTAAGACCACCTCGGCTTGGACTTCCTTGTTCACATTACTATCAGCATTTTGAAAACCATCAACAAGTCTCTAGGAAGCTCTAAACTTTCTCACATCTTCCTGTCTTATTCTGAGCCTTCCAAACGATTCCAACCTCTACCCATTACCTAGTTCCAAAGTCACTTTTACATTTTTGGATATCTTTAAAGCAGTGCCCCACTCACCATTGTATCAACTTATTGTATTAGTCCATTTTCACATTGCTATAAAGACATATCCCAGCCTGGGTAATTTATAAAGAAAAGAATTTTAATTGACTCACTGTTCCTGATGGCTGGGGAGGCCTCAGGAAACTTACAATCATGGCAGAGGGGGAAGAGGCACAACTTACGTGGTGGCAGATGAGAGAAAGAACAGTGAATGGTGAAGGGGGAAGAGCCCCTTATAAAACCATGAGATCTCATGAGAATTCACTCACTATCATGAGACCAGCACAGAAGAAACTGCGCCAATGATCCAATCACTTCCCTCCAGGTCTCTCTCTAAGCACCTGGAGATTACAATTCAAGATGAGATTTTGGTGGGGACACAAAGCCTAACCATATCACACACTATTCTAGTTTATTCAGAAACTTACAAATTCTGTCTTATGATGTATTTGGAGTTGAGATTGAGTTTGTCAGAATTTGTAAGTTTCTGTTGTCAACTTCTAGGCCTAAAAAGAGAAGATAAGTTTTTGGTTTTTGTAATGCTTCTTTAGTGCTGAGAGACTCAGGAGTCCCAGTGGCATAGGGGAGGATCATCATCAGAAAGGTGCTGTGGAGCAGGATGTTTCAAGGCTCCCTCAATTTTCATTACCGTGTTTCTGTTGGCTTCAGGGTCGTGCTTCTTTCTCCAGCTAGTACTCCTGCCTTTATTATGGGCAACTTTTGCAGAAGACTTGCTTAACATAGCATGCCAGCCTTGTTAGAGTACATATACTTTGTAAATTCCAATATATGGAACATTTTATTTTTTTTTTATTATACTTTAAGTTCTGGGGTACATGGGTAGAATATGCAGGTTTGTTACATAGGTATACATGTGTCATGGTGGTTTGCTGTATCCATCACCCGGTCATCTACATTAGGTATTTCTCCTAATGCTATCCCTCCCCTAGCCCCCTGACCCCCTTACAGGCCCCAGTGTGTGATGTTCCCCTCCCTGTGTCTATATATTCTTCTTATTCAACACCCACTTATGAGTGAGAACATGCAGTGTTTGGTTTTCTATTCTTGTGTCAGCTTGCTGATAATGATGGTTTCCAGCTTTATCCATGTCCCTGCAACGGACATGAACACATCCTTTTTTATCACAATTAAAAAAGAAAATTTCAGGCCAATATCTATGATGAACATTGATGTGAAAACCCTCATTAAAATACTGGCAAACCAAATCCAACCACATATCAAAAAGCTTATCCATCATGATCAAGTCGGCTTCATCCCTGGGATGCAAGGCTGGTTCAGCATACTCAAATCAATAAACATAATCCATCACATAAACAGAACCAAAGGCAAAAACCACATGATTATCTCAATAGATGCAGAGAAAGCCTTTGATAAAATTCAATAGCCTTTATGCATATGGAACACTTTAAAAGATATCAGTACAGTCAATACTTTCCACTTTTACTGTCTCATGGCCCACCCTCTCTACAGGCTTCTATGATTCTGAGCCAAAAGGTATTAGTGAAACTGTACTGAGGGTGACAGTCCTTCTTTCTAAGCAAGTTTTCTCTTACAAGCCACAGCAAACTGTAAGCTTATTGGTTTTTCTCTCATTCTTGTCTTCCATGAACTGTATCACACAGACATTTGTCAAGCATTTTGGTGTTGGCCAACATTCCATGGAAGTGTTCAACAAAGGATGTATTTTTTGTTTTACCCCTTCATTCACTTTTATCATAATTTGGAGGATGAGGAAGGAAAAAAAGGAGAGTTAAAATATTAGCCTTCTGAGTTTCACATTGGTAAGTATTGTTATTCCCTTCATAATAATAATTAGGATACAATTAGTATCCTAATGATTAAAACATGCACTTTTATAATTAGGATACAATTTCTGAAGAGGCATGTCAGCACAGTGTACAATTGTTGAAAGAGACCATCACATCCCAAAATAACTGTGAGGAGTTCTTTATAACCTTTAGAGAAGTTTCTACCCCAGGCTACACAAGGAAATAAGCTAACAGATTCTGTAAACAGAAGCTAAGAGAAAAAGGTGAATGATGCTAAAATCCTTGGAAGTGTTTGTTTATCAGTTCACCTCCTGGTGACTATGGAAGATGATGTTAATTTATAATGATTGGTAGAAATATGCTCATGACAGCATAATGATGCCTCATAGAATAGATCATAAGTTGATTCTTGAGATGGAAAATTCTCCATTTTAAGACACCAAAAGATACCAACATAAATTTATTTACACATTATTTTGAAGGGGAGTGTGTTAATGCATTTTCACACTGCTATAAAGATACTACCCAAGACATGAATTTATAAAAGAAAGAAGTTTAATTGACTCACAGTTCCACATGGCTGTGGATGTCTCAGGAAATTTACAGTCATGGCAAAAGGGGAAGTAGGAACTTTCTACACAAGGTAACAAGAGAGAGAAGAGTGAAGAGCTCCTTATAAAACCATCAGATCTTCTGAGAACTCACTCACTATCTCTATAGCAGCATGGGGGAACCGCCCCCACAATCCAATCACCTCCTACCGGGTTCCTCCCTTTATACATGGGGATTAAGATTATAGATGAGATTTGGGTGGGGACACAGAGCCAAACCATATCAGGAAGCAAGTAGATTTTATTAAATGCACACATTAATAAGATTATTTCACAAAACATTGAAAGGTAAATAGAAAAATAATCACAGAAAGGAAAAACTAATGGTAGTTATGCTGCTGGCTCTGAGGAGTAAGAAAGAATAAATAGCTTGACATGCTGATAGCTGAGTCCTCAAACCTGAGACTCCTTCTTGGTTTCCTAATTTTGAAAACCGAGGTCACAGAACTGTGATCCAGTAACTATGAGGATTACAGTTATATTCACCAAATATAAAACAGACATCCATCTTTGACTATGGAAAATGGTTGTTTTATAATTTACCAGGCAAAAATAAAATGTTAATATGTAGAGTGCAAAAACTAAAGGAATAACAAAGAAAACTCACAAGTATGAAAGGTCACTAGGCTAGAAACAAAGCTCACTAGGCTGAGATAACAGAAAGGATTGGATTGCCAAATCTGATGCATAGAATCAGAGATCTCTTTTTTTTTTTTTTTTTTTTTTTTTTTTTTTTTTTTTTTGAGACAGAGTTTCACTCTTTTGCCCAGGCTGGAGTGCAATGGTGTGATCTCGGCTTACTGCAATCTCCACCTCTCATGTTCAAGGATTCTCCTGCCTCAGCCTCCCAAGTAGCTGGGATTACAGGCATGCACCACTATGCCCAGCTAATTTTGTATTTTTGGTAGAGATGGGGTTTCTCCATGTTGGTGAGACTGGTCTCGAACTCCTGACCTCAGGTGATCCACCCGCCCTGGCCTCTCAAAGTGCTGGGATTATAGGTGTTAGCCACCGCATCTGAACCTAGAGATCTTACCCAGGATCACAGTTTACTAATAATCCTAAGAATACCAGGATCGTGAGACACAGGAAATGCAAGAAGTCTGAGGCCATCCCTGCAGCTCCCCGGGATCCTTCCTTGCTACTTTGGGATAAACTCAGGCCTAAATTTAACCACTCATCTGTTCATTAAACAAGAAAGGTCACTGGGTCATGAAATATCTCTTGTAGTCTAACTGACAGTAACATAACTAACAGTAACATTTTCATGTGGTCCATGACTCATCAATCCAAAAATTCCAGGTTTACCATAAGCAGCAACAAACTAGGTACATCCTGCTAAAAGCATTCCATAGGTAATGGCCATCAGGAGGATCAATTAACATCTTTAAAAGTTTTGATATCATCATTTCTTCTATTCTAACAATATATCTCACTTTCAATCTAATACCTTATAACCACGCACAATTTTATTTTTCATGGCATAGAAATAGTTGCCTCTGCAATTTGTCTCTTCCTGGGCAGGATGATCATAATCCTCACTGGGCAGGATGACTGCAATTCCACATGAAGTCTTCTCTCAGTTAAAGAAAATTCACCTACTGGCTTATTACTAATATCATTAGATAATCTATTCTACAGGAATCATGAAAAATTTATTGTTCCTTTCTCTTTCTAATAATGGCTGTGAATCATGTTGTTGATTGAATTATTCTTTGTAATAGCTAATAGTAAACTCGGAGTCAAACTTTTCAGCCTAGTTCAAAGTGTTGAGGCCTTATTCTGCTAAAATAAAATGTACATATATTTTGTGTCCTAACTGTGTACCTAATTCCATAAAATTTTTACTACTCTTAGTTTGGGGATTATTTTTATTCTTGTGTTCATATTCATTGCCCCAGTATTATTATTTTCAGATTATATCAATCTCTGTACATTCATTAAAACTAATATCAAAAGAGCTAGAATATAAATATACACATAAAATAGAAAGCTACAGCTAACTGAAAACTATTAAGACATTGAATTGCATGATTCTTTTTGGCTCAAGTTATTAGCTATTCTTTAAGTTTTATAACTCACATACTAATAAAAGGGTCTTACGGCATAAGAATATATTAACCAGGTAATGAGAAGTATACGTCATATGAATAGCTACACAAAACATGCAATGTAATTAAGGTCATTTAAACTGTCATGAATGCAAGATCGGTATGCCCCTTTTGTCTTTCAGGACTGCTTTCAGCTGTATGTACAACTGAAAAGATGCATCAGAAATATCTTAAAAGGTTCCTGTTACAAGATAAGCAGAAGAAAGTAATCATAATCATACTGATTCTACCTCAAATAACTTTGGAATCCACTTCTTTCTTTTGGTACTACAACCACTCTAATCTCACACCTGGAAAAGAAGTATTAAAGGGATATCCCACAGAATAAAAAGTTGTTTTTATTAATGTAAATTTGATTGTGACACTTTTGCTAAAAGATCTCCCAGGCTTTTCTTCTACTCTTGGAATAAAATCCAAAACCCTTAACACAGCCAGAAAGTCTGCCTGTGACTGCTGCCTCTCAGTCACCTTTCCTTCCACAATCACTCCATCACTTTCTTACCTACAGACATATTCATGGAGTGTGTACCATGCAAAACAAACACTAGAAGCACAATCTATACTCTGGCCTTTTCTACAGAAGCAAGCTTCTTGAAAGGGTAGTCTAAATTCACTGTTTCCACTTCATGCTTGTGTCAGTTCTACAATCTGAATTCTGATCCCAGCACTCCTTGGTAAATGCATGTACCTAGGTAAGTGGAGAACTCCTACTTGCCAAATCCAAGAGATATTTATCCATTTCTAATCACCACTGACGTCTCTGCGGACTTTGACTCAATTTATTCCCCAGTTCTCAAAATCCTTTCTTCTTGACTTCTAGATACCACTGGATTATCTTCTGCCTCCTATTCCTTTAAGACTCCTGTGGCTGCCTGCAATGATTTATAGCAGTAAGCCCTCTATATATGACACATTTTCAATCTGATAACAACTTAGATGACTGCTAAATGACTGATGGGCAAGCAGTATAGATAATGTGGAAACATTGCACAAAGGGATGATCCATGTCCCAAGCAGGATGGAGCTGGAAGGTAAGAGAGTTCATCATACTACTCAGAACAGCAAGCAATTTAAAACTTACAGATTTTTTTGTCTGGAACTTTCCTTTCATATTTTTGGACCACAGTTGATCATGGGTAACTGAAACCTCAGAAAACAAAACCACACATAAGATATGTGAAAAGTATCAGAATAAAAATGAGGTCAGTTGTGTCAAACCCTAACAAAATAAATACATAAAGCCAGGAGGTTCTGAGGAGGGCCTTTGTGTACACATGCCTATGATAAGAACTACTGCAAAGACTCTCTGAAGGGCTTGTGGGCATATATGCTTGTAAGAAGAACTTTTGTTAAGGACTTTCCTAACTGCTGCTTGCTCCATCAGTCCCAAGGACAGCTTTCTGAATGCACAGGAACATTTATCTGACACATTGTCTCCAGCAATAAACTGGTCAACTCCTGCAATAAGCCCCTGTATCCAATGTTGTCTTTGTTTCAAAACAACATAGTGTACTCCTCCTTTTGCTGTTTAAATCTTCCCCTAACCTCAACCTTCTCGAATGCACTCATAGTTGCAGCACACATACTCTGTATGCAATACTTCTGCTGATTTCAGAATAAACTCCTTATCTTTGGAGAATCTTTGTTTTGTGGGCTGACAGCAGGGACGACTGTATTTGTGTTATGCCAGTTTCCATCTCTCAGTTCTGTCCCTGATCTTCTACTTCTAGGAATTCACCTGCATACCCAATGATCTCCATATCTTTATCTGCTGCCACTCTCTCCAGTGATATTGGACCCATATGTTTAACTATCCACTACACATCACCACCTCGATATGACACAGCAACCTCAATATTGACATGCCCAATGTTGTACCCTCCTCCTACAGAGTGCCTTAGATTCCCGGAAAGCTATTTAAAACCTGGTAATCATATTAGACTCTAGTTTCTCCCTCGAAGGTTCTAACAGTTCTGCCTTCTAAATACCTCCCTCTGCTCCATCCACTTTTTCAAAAAGTGCCTCTGTAAATGACATTAAGTAAAAGATGTGAAAGTTAAAAAAGGTCTCAAGGGAATGGTAAAAGGTGGACTATGTCAAAAAACGTTTTCTCTAAGAAAATAAATTGGTTTTCTCGATTACTAAAGAAATGGATTCTCTCAAGTATAGTACTTCTCAGAGATTTAAAATACTAATATGTACTGTTACTCTTTAAGAAACATGTTTAGGATGTAGCATTTCTCCCCAGCTAGTGAGACTCTTTTGCCTAAAACACAAATAAACAGCTAATAGAAGTAAAATGCAGCAGCACGCAGTTTGATTTTGCTCGTTATTCTTTTGTAGGTCAACTTAATGAGGCTTCTGAAAAATGGCATCTGAAGGACTCATAAACTTACATGTTTCTACATTTTGGGTGGGAATGGAATGGGCCACCCTGTAGTGTACATGGACTCTCACCTCCCTCCTCAAGGTGCTTTTCAGGATATGCAGTTCTCTTCCCACCTGTGCTATACTGCAGGATAATTTCCTGTTCTTGATTTTAATTAATAAATCAAATAAATCCATCAAATATTTACTAAGCACCCATTCTGTACAAGACACTGTGATAATTATTGATACCAAAAATGATAAAATGCAGTTTTCCCTCCAGGGCACAGATTAGCAGAAAACACATTTACAAAAAAAAAATATATATATATGATAAAACGCTATAAGAGATGCACTAAATGTTGTGGGAGAATGCAGGAAGAAATGATATCCCCTTCTTGGAGAGACATGAAAGGGGGTCAGAGAAGATTAAGCAACATCTTTAATATTTGGTTAAATAAATGGTTTATAGTCTCCTTACACCACAAAACGATAGTCTCCTACCCCCAACAAAAAGAATTTTACAAGGTAGAAAAATATTCCTGTATTATAAATGAAAAATTGTGTTTATTATGGTTAAATTTCCCTAAATTCACAAAGCTAATAAGTAGCAAAACAAATACGGACTCAGATTGGTCAGAAAAGAATGGGGAAAGAGAAGTAAGGAAATAATATTCCTTAGAGAGATAACAATAGGGAAGCTGTATAAAAAGGTATGGCTCATCAGGGAAACCAAAAGCACTGGGGAATAGGTGAAGTGGAACACCAGGTCTATGTATGGTTGTGGACTGGGGGAAGCTGTTGGGAGCTGTGAAGCGTTTGCATATCACCCCTACTTGCTGTTTCATGGATGCTAGCAGAAAACAGGAGACTCACAGCAAACAGCATGTCCATCTCATCAGCACCCTGCTCCATGAGAGTCCAGATGGTTGCCTGCACGTGTAGAGGGTTGTGTTATAGGGGAAGAACACTGAACTTGTCGGGGATTCACCACTTTTGCAGCAAGCCTAAGCAATCCTGCTCTTTAACCTGGGGGAGACCATCCCTCAAAGTTGCTCACTGCAAACACAACACTGACACTTGGCCCAAGCAGAGGGACATCAGAGCCTTCACCGTTGGAATGCCCAGCCAAAACACACAGGGACGCTCCAGGTCTATGGTGGGTTACGTCCAACAACAGGGAGGCAAGATAGGAAACAGTACATAGATCACAGGAGACAAGGACTGGAAAAGAAGGCAGGGATTGTATCACTGAGACATGAAAATGCAATACATGGGAATTTGAGCTTTCGCTATAGAACTAGGGAACCATGAAGGATGTATTAAGTTGTGTATCAAATGCCTGTGAATTTATGTATATTACTTGCACAGCTTTTCTAGGACCTTCTCCTCCACTCCCACATCCATCTTTATAGTTGGAAAATGGCAGTACTTTATAAGGTGAAGCCCTCCTTCAAATTTTTAAACTCATAACCAAGAGAGTTTGGTCGGTTTCTCCCTTTTGGTGAAAGCATTACAGCAGTTATATTTTCAGTTATGTGATGCAAGTCTCTCTGCAGCAGGAAAAACGATGCAAAAGCCAAATGGAGTAAGAGATATATAAGCACTCTAGTCCCCATTTTCATTGCTTTAGCTGGTCTGCATCCCTTCCTTCCTTTGTCTTCATTGTCCCTTGAGATGCCTCAATGCACTCCGATTCACCAGCCTGCCGTCACTGAAATTTTAAAGTGTGAACAGTTTAGAGAGGCAATGGCATCAGGTTTTCCATATGGAAACATCACTGTGTTAGTCCATTTTCATACTGCTATACAGAACTGCCTAAGACTGGGTAATTTATAACAGAAGGAGGTTTCATTGACTCACAGTTATGCATGGCTGGGGAGGCCACAGGAAACTTACAAACATACCAGAAGGCAAAGGGGAAGCAGGCACTTTCTTCACAAGGTGGCAGGACAGAGTGAGTGATGAGAAAAGGGGTAAAAGCCCCTTATAAAACCAACAGATCTCATGAGATTTCACGCACTATCACAAGAATAGCATGGAGGTAACAGTTCTCATGATTCAGTTGTCTCCCACTTGGTCCCTCCCACAACACATGGGGATTATGGGAACTACAATTCAAGATGAGATTTGAGTGGGGACATAGCCAAACTATATCCATCACCATTGAGGCAGTATGGGAAATGGCTTCCAATGAAGATAAAACTGCAAATAAAACCAATACACTATCATGACAGTCCAAGAGCAAAATGATGTTTCTTTGTTCTTAAAAATATGGCCATAATTAGGTACTCTGATTTGAAGATGACTTTAGAAATAATTCCTGGCTCTGAAGTTACATCATCTCAGTATTTCCAGGGAGGATTTTTGAGGAATAATTTTATTTATGGTAGCTCAGGAACAAAATCTGACTCTTCCAAATGAGGAGAAAGGGCATATGAAGCTAAAGAAGAAGGGGCCAGGCCAGGGGCCAGATAAGCTACACCAAAGCCAAGACAATCAGGATAAAGAACAGTGAGACTGACTGTTGTCACTGCTGTTATTGGGCTCAATCCCAGAAGCCTGGAAGGTGATATTACACAGAGAAGCTCGGGATGTGGGATGGCAAGGGCTTCATCTCAGTGCTCCTGTAAGAGTGAATCACATTTATAAATACTAATCACAGCGTAACTATTAAAATCTGATTCAATTTTTAAATTACCTTTTATAAGAATTCAAAGGTAGAAATATGTAAAGTATGTATATTTACTTATTCACTGCTTTTTCTCCTACTAATTCTATTCTCCAATGCTATCTACTACTAATGGTATTCTGTCCACATTGTTTGGGATTCGTTCATATGTAAATTGATATGTAAGTAATTTTGGGTTTTTGGGGGGGGGTTGTTTTTGTTTTTTAGTGAGGCCATATTTGCGTTTTCCTTTCAATGATGTCCTGAGTCACTTGTTCATTTTGGTTTTTTGTTTAGTTTTGAGACAGGGTCTCTCTGTGTCACCCAGACTGAAGTACAGTGGCATGATCATAGCTCACTGCAGCTTCGACCTCCTGGGCTCAAGCTATCCTCCCACCTCAGCTACCTGATTAGCTAGGATCACAGGGGTACAACATTACACCTGGCTGATTTTTAAATTTTTTGTAGAGATAGAGTCTCCCTATTTGCCTAGATGGTCTTGAACTTCTGAGATCAAAAAATCCTCCTGCCTTGGCTTCCAAAATGCTATGATTGCAGGCATGAGCCACCAAGCTTGGCCTCTACTTTGGTTATTTATACAGCTTTACCTTTATTCATTTAATGTCTACATAATTATCCATAATTTATCATTTAGTAGATGTTTACATTAGCTACAATGAACATGCTTATATATAAATCAGCTTGAATTTTGTCCATTTACTTTTGGATGACTTTCCTATAAGTTGGGCAAAGGGTACACAGCGTTTACATTTTGAGTCATATAGCTGAATTCTTCCTGAAGGCAGAGACACTCTTTATCAATCTTCTTTTTCAGTGTTTGTAGATGAGAATGCTCTATTTCCTACAATCACAGGAACATTAGATATCTGTATTTCTAATCTTTGATAATGTCATATTACTGAGAAATTATTTTTCCTCTGTTAAAGTAAGTTCACTAATCTTTACATACTCACATTAGTCATTTACATCAGTTTCCTCTTTATGTTTTTTTTTCATTTCACGTGGTATATTAGTGTCTTTGTTATCAATTTATGAGGACTCATTCATGATTAAGGATGCTAACCTTTTGATTGCTGTGCATTGCAGATGGAATGTCATGGAGCTCCATTTCACTGTGGGATTTCATTTTGTTTTATTGTACAAAAGTTATGTATTCAAATACAACCATGATCTTTTATTTTTAAGAAAGGCAGTGAGAAAGAAATAAAGATAAGATTTGGATTTTATTGGGAGCTCAGTTTGGAGTCTATTGGTAAATGGACTAGCAAGGGCTAAGAGCAGATATAGGCTGACATGAAAAGGCACTTGGAAAAACAAGGTGGTAGCAATGGTGGTGGTCAGAGAATTCACAAAGGCATTTGTGAAACAGGATCTAGGAGAATTTGGTGATTGAATTGCTAGGGTAGGTGGGGATTAAGTTACCATATCATCATGGAGTATTATCCATTCAGTCATATTTTCAACTGAAGCCTAAAGAACTAGCTGCCACTAATGCTCTTCATAAAAGGAGTGAGAGGAAAGGGTAGGGAAGAGAGGGAAAGGAACATTTAACAAAAGCACGATTATGAAGCAACTGAATGTTAGTAAAGAAATTATTAACTGGAACTTCTAAAGACAATGATAAAGTGACTCTAGAACAGATGTATGTTTCTGTACATTTTAAATACAAATCAAATTATCTTCTGAAAGCTGTGACTTCAATTATTTAAAGTATATAAAGTATTATCATACAGAATCCTGGGAGAAAATAGACTGGCATCCCAAAATGAGACTTAATAAAATTTGTATAAAGAGCAGGGTATAGGAAAGCTGTAAGGATCATGCAATATTCCCTAGCTAGTAACTGTGACGAGGTCACTGATACTGCCCCTTGGAGAGCAAAGAGAGAAAGTAGGCATAAGAATTCAGAGACTTGTGAGGCCACTCAACAGAAGCGGTGGTTTTAGGTGAACTGTCCTAGCCAACCTGTAGTGACTCCATAAATGTGAGGGCTACATCTGCCCTCCTCCACTTGCCCGGTCCTTCTGTAGCTACTGCCATTAACTGCCAGAGCCAAGAATGCCCAATGATAGAGCCAGGAACAAAGGGTAGGGTGGAGAGGCCTTCTGAAGGGGCAGACAGAGATCTGCCAGCACACTCCACCCTTGTGCCTTTCATATGGAAGATAAGTTTTCATCTTCAATATAGGGGACATGCCAAGACCCTCAGCACGATGGCATACAATAACACTATAGAGAAGTAACTCCTGCTCACTTGATGAAGCCTATCAGACATTATAGAATCTATCCCTATGCACATTAATTCAGCCTTAAAACCGTCTTATATTTCCAGGCAAAGTACCTCCTTCTTGATCTTAATTGAATTCATTTAAATAGTATTATTTTGCAAAAGTCTAGTCTTTAGTTCTTAAACTTTATATATGAATAAACAAATTTGATTTTACCATATGAATGAACCACAAATAATACAATATTTAATACATTAAACAATGAAAACAGAGACAATGTTTCTAAGAGTACAGGATTAATACTTTGAGGGTGAGTGATGAAAGACAAATATTTGAAAGTTTGGTATTTCATAAAGATTAAAGAAAATGGCTCTACTATGATTTTTCTGCCTGCTCCCTGACCCGGCACAAATAATTATTTAAATGTATCCAAGAACATTTTATGATAGAATCAATTAAGTCACATTTGTAGAGACTATAACTGTTCACAAACCGCCTTCCCTTTTCCCTTTCAAAAATCACTGAAAGGGAAAAGGGACAAGCCTGTAAATAAAGAAAAATACAAAAGGTTGAGTCATTCGTTAAAGGTCACATAGCTAATAACTGAAGGCGTCAAGACTAACCTATTTCAAAACTATAAACTCATTATTATTCACGTTATTCACTAAAAGATGTGACCATCGGTCATTATTCTAAGCAAATTAACACAGGAATGGAAAACTAAAAACCACATGTTCTCACTTATAAGTGGAAGCTGAACACTGGTCCTCATGGACATAAACATGGGAAGCGCAAACGCTGGGAACTGCAAGAGAGGGGAGGGAGGTGGACAAGGGCTGACACATCATCTGCGGGAAATTACGCTAAGTAACTGGGTGGTGGGACCATTCATACCCTAACTCTCAGGATCACACAATATACCCAAGTACAAACCTATACATGTTCCCCCTGAATCTAATATAAAAGTGAGGAGAAAAAAATAATATGACACACATATCTTCCTCGTCCCCTGACAAAAATAAAATAAAATACATGACCATAATATGCAACAAATAAGTTGACGAGTCTGCTTTTCCCATTTATTTATTCCATGACATTGTAATCGTCTGTCGTAACTACTAGTTTTCCTTGTTATGTAAGGTACTTCCAAAGATGAACTGAATAGGAAACATGTTAAAACCTGAAGTTGTCTTTGTGCTTCTGAACTTACCAAAGAAAGAAGTAAAATTTTATCAAAGGAAGAAATAAAATTTGGTTCTGCTCTTGTAACAAAAACACTTAATTACACAAACACAGATCCACAGAGCTTCACTTAACAAACAGTACCCTGAAAAACTCATTGATTTCTCAGCTTTTTCAGTTTTGCTATGTTGTTCCTATTCCCTTTACCTTTTAAGTTGATCAAATACCTTTTTTAAAAATGACTTTTTCCCCCTAGAGTAAAATGAATTCCAAGCCTGGTGAGAACAGGCTGTTAATCTCTTCGTTTTATTGACCTACTTCAGTTTTAGCTCATTAAACACAGACATCTCAATGATCAAAAGAAAATGAACCAAATGTAACTCAGTATAACCTTACTAAATAAGAGAGTTATTCAAAGAGCAAATAAATCTGCACAAGTAATTTAATATTGACAATCTTCCATTTAAAGAATATATATGTAATGGACAAGGACATCCAGAAATAATTTTTACGCTCATTTAATCAATGAAGACACACTCTCGGTGTGCTTTTTATCCAATTCCCTTCTCAGATTTTATCTTCTCCCAAGGCAAATATTGAAGAAATCATAAACTAAATTCCCTTGAAACTGTAAAACAAGGAAAAGCAAGACTATTCAAAAAAAAAATAGCTGCAAAAATTATTTATTTGCCTATAAGGAATTATGAAAACTGAAATAGATTTGGTTATTATAGCACAGAAGAGAGAAGAACTAGTAATTTAAACCCATTATCCTAATAAGAGTAATAAACAATGTAAATTATGAAACAATATTTACCAGCACTTAAATATAACTACATTTGAAACATATTTAAGTTAATAGCTGGACCATATCTAATTATGCAGGTTTGTTTCATTAGCATTGACTTAAATAGTCTTTCAACTTTAGTAAAATTTCCTCTTGTAAAAATATCCTAAACAAATAACCAGCCACGATTCATACACGAAAAATTATAATTTTCTAAGATACCATTGAAAAGAGGTCTTAAAGACTATATAAACCTAGGCATCCATTAACTGACGAACAGACAAAGAAAATGTGGCGCATATATACATACATACATACATATATATGTATATATATAGTGTGTGTGTGTGTGTGTCTATATATATATATATGATGGAATACTATTCGGCCATGAAAATAAGGAAATGCTGTCATTTGCAACAACATGGATGAACCTGGAGGATAGTACATTAAGTGAAATAAACCAGGTACAAAAAGACAACTACCACATGATCTCATTCATGTAGAATCTAAAAAGGTTGATATCATAGAAATAAAGAGGAGAATGATGATTACCAGGAGCTGAGGTTGTTGGGAGGAGGAAGATTGGAAAGATGTTGGTCAAGGGACATATAATTTACAGATAGACAGAAAGAATAAATTCAAGTGACCTATTGCACAGCATAGTGACTACAGTTAATATGATATTTTGTGTTTCTGAAAAATGCTAAGACAGTAAAAGTTAAATGTCCTCACCACAACAAAACTGATAACTATGTAAGGTAATGCATAGTTTAATTAGCTAGATTTAACCATTCCCCGATGCACATGTACTGTGCTTCAAACTATCATGTTGTATATGGTAAATAAACCTAATTTTAGTTGTCAATTTAAAATAAATTTTTCAAAAAGGTATTTCTAAAATTGAAATTGTTGGAAATACTTCAGAGACAGATTATACCTGCTACAATATATCATGTTTTGTGATTTAATAGCAATTATTTGTTTCCTTACTCTGAAAACCATGGTCCCTCTGGTTGGTCTGCAATGGAGACGGAACTCCAAGTCAGTGTTCTTTAACAAACAGCGATCCGCTCAGAAATAATTCCACAGATGCATGATGTATACTTTACTCCCAACATAGGATTAACAACGGTAAAAAACAGAAAAGCTGAATCCTTTTCTAGTTCTTTACTGTTAATTTCCTCATAGAAAAATGTATTTTGCAACAAAAAAAATTCAAATAATACACAAACCAACCAATCCATAGCCAAATGCAAATTATAACTGCTCACCTTTATTTTTCTCCATTCTCCCAATAACAGATCAATGCTCTAAAGCAGATCAATTGCACCAACTACATGATGATAACAGATGTGCAAATGAAGCCTTTAGATGTTAAATAATTTTATTTTCCTTACAGGACATTTGAGAATACCCTCTTCTAAACATTTGTCTGGCAACTCATTTACTCCATTTCAAAAATGTTAGGTAACAGATAAAAATTCCTTTAAATGTGAAAGGTTTCATCACTCTATAAAATTTGTGGCTGAGTTATACAAGAACAGATTAACTCCGCAAGAACAATTCATTCAACACAACTGAGCCCAGATACATTTTAAGAAACTTCACTCTCTATATTTCTCATTCTACTAATATGAAGCATAAAAAATAATAAAACACAATAAATAACCTATTAGGTAACTATAAAAATAAGATTCATTCTACAAATCACTATTTATTTATAATGTTGGTCTAATCACAGAACCAAAAGTGAAATCAATCACAGATCCTGTTCTCAAATAGCCTACAGTCTAGTAAAAGAAATACATTGAAAATCAGTATTGCTACCTTGAGTCCCTACCTTCCATTAGAAATATTGACCCATATGTGGTGAGTTTCAGGGTATCAAGGCTAATTAAAGAAAATACAGGGCCACAAGATGGCAGTAACACAAAAGGAGCTTTATTTGGGTGGTGCTTTGACAGGTTGTCCAGGGGCCAAGTCCCTGAAACAGGAGACCTTCCAGAGACAATGGTGCCTGGCCACCACCCAGAAGGGAAAGATGACAAGGAAACTCCCAGGAGAAGGGGAAATTAGAGAGGATTCTTGCATGTCTAGGTGATAATCACTTACTAGAAAACGGGAAGTGTCTGAGTCAGAGAGCTCTGAAGGGCATCAATGGCTTGGGGTCTTTTAGTGCCCCAGAGTTTATTTTATCTAGAGCTAGCAGACGTTAAGTTAAATTTTGTCAGATATGCAAAGGAGGTACATTTTAAATAGCTAAAAATACATTTATTTGAGCTATATTTAAAGCAACTGTATGTATAAAAATTGAAGTTGAGTAACATTTGGCTTTGGGCTAATGGTCCTAGTCTGCTGTGAAGAAGAAAAACATGGGGGTCCATCTTTAGCCCATTTATATAACATCACAAAACAAAAATATCATTGTACACAGAAGCAGAATCTGAGATAGTCGGTATCCACAGGGCTATGTCTAGAGTTTCACTTAAAAATCAGAGTTCAGGGTAATAACAAACTTCTCTGAGCTAAAGGAACATATTCTAACAAAAAATAAATAAATAAAAATCAGAGTTCAAAGAATGTACAAGATACTACTTAAAGCTTATTAAATTATTCAATAATTACTTAAACTCTTATTCTCTATCAAGCCCTGTTCTATGCACCACACACTCAACAGTCAACAAGGTACACATTAGAACTGGCTACGTAATTTGCAGTGCCCAATGTAAAAAGAAAATCCAGGGCAGTTTGTTCAAATTTCAATAAGGGCCAGGCATGGTGACTCACACCTGTAATTCCAGCATTTGGGGACACCAATGTGTGCAGACCGCTTGAGCCCAGGAGTTCAAGACCAGCCTGTGCAATGTGGTGAAACCCCATCTCTGCAAAAAAATACAAAAATTAGCCAGGCATGGTGGAATGTACCTCTGGGCCCAGCTATTCGGAAGGCTGAGGTAGGAGGATCACCTGAACCTAGGGAGGTCAAGGCTACAGTGAGCCATGATTGTACCACTGTACATCAGCTTGGGTGACAGAGTAAGACCCTGTCTGAACAAAAACAAAATTTCAATAGGGTGACAAGAGAACATTAAACCAACCACACAGTTCACCTGAGCGTGGGATCCTGCTTGACTGGCAGGTATGTTCTCTATCTCCATCATGTACACAACCTAGTGGCAAAAGACCTGGAGTTAAAGAAAAGAAATGTGGCGCCGTGAAAAGTGCCATGCAGGAAACCAAAAGGATTCCACAATAATAAGTGGTGTCACCTACTTTAGTGAACTTTGAGAAAGGCCTCTGTGAAGAGCCAACATTTAGGCTAAGACCTGCAAACAAGCCAACTACACAATCCACGTATGTGAAGCATCCACAGGTTGAAGAGTTCGTGCCTGTGGTTCTCAATCAGGACAAGTTTGCCTCCCATGGAACAGCTGGCAATGTCAGGAAACATTTGTGGTTGTCACAACTTGGTAGAGGGTGGTACTGCTATTGGTATCTAGTGGGTGAAGGTGAGAGATGCTTCTAAACATTCTGCAATACACAGGACAGTACCCCACAACAAAGAACTGTCAATCCCCCAACGTCAATGGCAGTCAGGTTGAAAAACACTAATGTATAGTAATGTAGGTCATGTACAAAGCCATGAGGTGTGTAAGAGTTTGGCACATGTGCCTTTGATGTCCTCAGCCATGTGACTTTATGGTAGAGAATACTGGAAACCTACAGTTCTAATAACAAAGGTGAATTTAATTTATGTTACAGAGATTTAGTGCAATTACTATACAGCCATGTAAAAAATGAGGCTGTTTTGGTACTATTACCATGCTGTTTTGATTACTGTAGCCTTGTAGTATAGTTTCAAGTCAGGTAGCATGATGTCTCCAGCTTTGTTCTTTTTGTTTCAGATTGTCTTACCTATGCAGGCTCTCTTTTGGTTCCACATGAAGTTTAAGGTGGTTTTCTCCAGTTCTGTGAAGAGGGTCATAGGCAGCTTGATGGGGACAGCATTGAATCTATAAACTACTTTGGGCAGTATGGCCATTTTCACAATATTGATTCTTCCTAACCATGAGCATGGGAGGTTTTTCCATCTGTTTGTGTCCTCTCTTTTGCCTTGAGCAGTGGTTTGTAGTTCTCCTTGAAGAGGTCCTTTACATCCTTTGTTAATTGTATTCCTAGGTTTTTCATTCTCTTTGTAGCAATTGTGAATGGGAGTTCACTCTTAATTTGCCTGTCTTTTAGTTTGTTATTGGTGTATAGGAATGCTTGTGATTTCTGCACATTGATTTTGTGGAGAAATAGGAACACTTTTACATTGTTGGTGGGAGTGTAAATTAGTTCAACCATTGTGGAAGACAGTGAGGTGATTCCTCAAGGACCTAGAAATAGAAATTCCATTTGACCCAGCAATCCATTACTGAGTATATATCCAAAGGATTATAAATCATTCTATTAAAAAGACACATGCATATATGTGTTCACTGCAGCACTGTTTACAATAGCAAAGACCTGGAACCAACCCAAATGCCCATCGATGATAGACTAGACAAGGAAAATGTGGCACATATACACCAAGGAATACTATGCAGCCATAAAAAATGATGAATTCATGTCCTTTGTAGGGATATGGATGAATCTGGAAACCATCATTCTCAGCAAACTGACACAGGAACAGAGAATCAAACATTGCATGTTCTCACTCATAGGTGGATGTTGAACAATGAGAACACATGGACACAGGGAGGGGAGCATCACACATTGGGGTGTGTTGGGGGAAACTAGGGGAAGGACAGCAGTGGGTAGGGATGTTGGGGAGAGATAATATGGGAAGAAATGCCTGATGTGGGTGATGGGGAGATGAAAACAACAAACCACATTACCGTGTTCGTACCTATGCAACAATCCTGCATGACCTGCACATGTACTCCAGAACCTAAAGTGCAATAATATTCATATATATATCAGGCTTAGGTCTGGGTGCGGTGGATAACAACTGTAATCCCAACACTTTGGGAGGCCAAGGCGGCAGATCACAAGGTCAGGAATTTAAGACCAACCTGGTCAACATGGTGAAACCCCTTATCTACTAAAAATACAAAAATTAGCTGGCCATGGTAGCATGTGCCTGCAGTCCCAGCAACTTGGGAGGCTGAGGCAGGAGAATTGCTTGAACTGGGACTCAGGAAGCAGAGGTTGTAGTGAGCTGATATCACACCACTGCACTCCAACCTGGGTTACAGAGTGAGACTCCATCTCAAAGGAAAAAAAAATCAGGCTTAGAAAGATATTTAACAGTATGGGAAATGGAAAATAAAGATATGTTCATAATTGGAACAGGCATGTTTTAAAAAAAGGAAATTATTCTGTGTTCTTTCAAAAATAGTCAGGCTTAGCAGGGGGCTGATGAGCACACTAAAAAAACAATGCCAAGGAGTTTTGGTGGTTATTTCTGGATGGTAAAATTATTTTGCTTCATTTGTACTTTTCAGTTTTTTTTAATTTTCAAGAAAACATACATTCTTCCATTAAATATGGAAGTATAACATCTCCTTTTCTTTCTGTAAAAGTGTACTGCACATTCAACTTACATAGTAGCCACACGTGGACCTGATGCACCAAATCAAGGGCTGTGCTGTTTGTTGTGATTCATAGAGGGATGGATAATCATTTCAGGACGATTTGGGCAGTCTCATTAGTGAAATTGAAGATTTACTAAAACTGAAAAGTTGAAAAATTGAGAGGATAATCAGTGCTGCCTTTTCTTCTTGTTGAAGGTCAGGACTTTATAAAAGCAAGGTAGATATGGAAAATGGCTACTCTCTATTAAAATTAATTGCTATTGTTACTTAACTGAGTAGATCAGTTACCACATTCACAGACTATCTATTTCAACAGGCATATGTTTGAACTCTCTCATGACCCCATTTTAACAAAATAGATCTGTTGTTTGTCGGCTGAACAGTTATACCAAGAGAACATTCATCTATAAATCACGTCTGTTTAGGTGAGGCACCTAGCTATAATGTTATTCTTGGTCTTACCAGGTAATCACAAAAGAAATGTTGTAGATTTAGAAAGTGTTCTTATCAAATGTAAGGACAATGTGAAAATTGGATTATACACATACATGTACACACCAAAAATACCTATGTTCCAGAAAGCCTTAGCAGATGGGGAACAAGGAAAAATAATAGGGATAAGGGGGTGACAAGTGGAAAATATTATTCTTAAGTTCATCAATTTGTACCCCTCCTAAGCCAATTATACAACTATAGGTTGTTGGACACTTGGCAAAATGGAACTTAAATTAGGGGATGGAGGGAGAATGGGAACATATATAATATTTACAGTTGATACACAAGATTAATAGTTGACAGCAATATTTATAATTGACCCCATGTGGGAATATGTGTGATCGGTATAATTCAGCACCTGATGAACTGTTGGATTCTATGACCCTAAAGTAGAAAAATAAGCTCATTTCTCCAACAATAAGCTGCACTAAATGCCTAGAGAAAAATGAAACACATGATTCGCTTAGACATCAGAGCACAAACTGGACTTCCCAAGGGAAAAGGTGACAAAGTGCCCTGGCAATGGAACTGGGTCTTGATGCTCACAATTTAAGATAAATAACATGCACAGAATTAGAAAACAATGATGAGGCAAGACCTCTTGGGACCTGCAGTATAATAGAATGGTGAGAAAGGCACTCTGCAACCACAAAAATAATGAAACATTCCCCTCTTTTGACCAACACTAGTTACTACTGCTTCTTTATTAATGATAACTACCCTTCCCTTAATCTTTCTAACACCTAGGTAAAAGTTACCAAAATAGCCAATTCCTGAATTGCCTCACTTCATTAAACCCTCCTTATAATAGCCCACCACAAGCCCAAATCCTACAAAAAGCCCTCCCAACTGCCTACTACCAAAATCCCCAGCGTTCCTTTGGTGTACAATCTCCCTTGCTGCAAAATGAATCTAATGTTACAGTCTTGTTTCTGGTGGTTCTTGGCTGCTGGGCCTCAACCCAGGGCAATCCTTATGTTAATCATCTGCCCCAGTGTCAGACGATGGGTCCCAATTCTGGCTTTAGAAATTTGATCACCATAAATATGTTGCTCGAACAACAAAACTGGTTAATTCATGAGAAATAGAGTCCCAATTTCAGATTACCGTAGGTGAGTGACTACGGCCACTAGCATTGTAATTGTGTGAATCTGTAAACCACCTTAGGGACACTATTTTACCTCCCTCCAGGCAGAAGAATGGTGGTGAGGCCATGGGGGCAGTGGTGATGGGTGCTGCAGCTAGCAGTGGCACAGCCTTGTTTCATAGAGGTTTATTAGTTCACAAAAACAACAAAATACTCACCATAACATACCGGATATCACTTCGAATAGAAACGCATTTCCCAAAGGTAAAAATAATCATTTCTGACCTAAAACCAACTCGTTGTTACAAAAACATCTTGTGATATATAAAGATCTCATCCTTAAAAATCAAGTTAAAATCAAGATACTAAACAAAAAATTATAATGACAACAAGAACATATTTTGAGCACTTATTATGTGCCTCGGTTTGTGACATTTTACATTATTTCATTTTATCCACAGAAACACCTTTTAAGAATATCCCCATTTATGAATGAGAAAACAAGTTCGAGATGATAATTTATCTAGGAAGCAGAACTACAAGTGGCAGAACCAAGTTTTGAAAGTCAAATGTCTATCCGGTAATTCCAAACTCCAAGGTTACCAAGCAGATTATTTTTCTTAGGTGTGAGAATGAAACCACACTGTCCTTGGAATGATTATAAGATTTGATTATAATAAAAGCAGTTAAAAAAAAAAAAACTACAGAGCACTGCTTACAGTGTCTTTAAGTATTAAATTTTCATTTAGCTACATCAAGAGTTTATTTTTATTATTCTACTTATAGCCCAAATCTACCAAGGAAAAGTTACTTTCACAGACTTCTTGATATAGAGAATATACTTGCTATAGAGTTCTATATCAACAAACATCCACATGTCAAAAAATAGTTGGTATATAAATTATCTAAATGTTGTCTTTATTTTTTTATAAGCTTCCGCTTTCTGAACTATCCTCTAAAAGAGGAAATACTGCATGTGTGAACAACACGCAATGCATGTGCAAAGAGAATTCTAATAGAAAAGCATTATCCCCATCCCCAATAAATAAAAATGAATAGACCTTTAAAAGACACTTTCACTAACAGTTCTTTTCTGAATAAAATAAACAAGAGCAAAGGGCACCTTGACTACTACTTAGAAAATAAAATCAGAACACCGGGAAATCTGTAATTCTAATCACATTTACACCTTCTCTCCTTTTTTACATTTCTCATCCAAACATCCTTAGGAGCTCAATAGGCTTAAAAGAATTGGAGCAGGGTAGAGAACAAAGGTGAGGGGAATCTGAGAAACGGTTTAAATCACTGCTCTCACAATTTTAATAATTTCAACTTGGATAACATTTTTCAGAAGAAGTAAGTCACAAAGGTAGGAAGAAACTAAAAACTTATTCTATCTGCTTATATTATACAAACTGCATTTTGGCTAGACATCTCAGGGATTAACTACTGTGAACAAGAAATGGAAGAAAGAGGTAAAAATGTGTACTTCCAAGGAAAACAAATATCAAATTAAATGTGTTTGTTTTAATCAATGAAAGGCTATGTGCTAAATATACATTTGTTAAAAATATTACTATTTGTATTCGTATGTAGAAATGACTACTTATATATTAACTATGTTCTCTTGAGATTGAGGATAATCCTAGGAAGTATGATAGTCAATTACTAAACTCAATCATGTTAAATGTTATAGATCATATATAAATACAAAAATAAAGAAAAATATTTATTAAGCATGTGATATGTGTGGTTTGCTCAATTTGAGGTTGAGGGTTTTTTTTAGAGAAATGAGAGGAATCAATGTTTAAAAAACAGTTTAATATTTTGCTGAATTATTTATAAAAGAATGACCAATAATACAGACACAAAACTTCGGAATTATATGAAATTCCTATATGAATGCTTTTTTTATTGTGTGGATCTAAATCAGCATAGTACCTTTGTGTGATTTTTTTCTTAATGAAAATATTAACGCAACTTAGCATTTCTTTTCACCAGTACCACCAACGCCTTAAGCGCTCCTGTGATTCCTCCATCACCTTCAGCCACAAATTTAAAAAAGTTACTAGCAATGGGGAAACAATCCAGAGTGACTTAAAAAAGAAAGATTCTCGCCATCATGGCACTTTTTTTGTGTGTCATGTGTATCAAATGCAAATAATTACAGTCATTTCCCTCTCGATAGGGCAGAGTTTTAGTTTTCCCTGACATTCTTCTGGTAAGACACTGTCTCAGTGATTTATACTCTGGAAACTTCCTCTTCAAAAGAGATGATACCCAGAAGGTTCTAGGAATGTAACACCCAATCAATGTGTTGTTGCATTCAGCAGGTACCAGAAATACTGAGATACCAGAGTGGAGTGAAATCAGGGCCTTACTGAAGAAGAGGGGCTGGCTGTCCATATTCGGCAAACATAGCACGCACAGTTACAGTATTTTGGGGTAAAAATCTAATAATTCAAGTGAGGATCTCACATCACAACACTCTCACCAATACATACACACAAACTCACTTTAGTTTTATCAAAGCTGGTAAGTGAGATTTATTTCTTAATGTAAAGAATGCACTGAAATAAGAAAAATACTTATTTATAAGGGGATATTTGTTTGGGGACGGAAGAATCGCCCTAAACTGAGAATGTCAAAAGGAGTATAGAAAAAGCATCTGGTACCAAACAGGCATACAAATAAATAACTGTGTGTTTCAGGCTGGTCATGTAAACTCAGATGGAGTCAACGTTCCCGAATGCCTAGATTTTCTTTCTGGAATGACTGAAAATTGAGTTCACAGCCAGCAAAGCAATCAAGAAAAGCGGCTACAGCTCACAGCTCCTTAGTGCTACAATCAAGTCTCCCAAGCCTGGAAACTCAAGCAGAGGATGGATTTTAGACTCAAGCGTCCTCCACAAGTTCTTTGTTCAACCAATAACTTCACAGATTCGTCTGTGTTGGCTTCATAGACACAGCGAAAGAGGCGCACGGCTCCACTGAGATCTTACTTAGCTCCAGACACCTGCTATTGCGTTTGACACCTACGACCTCTTCTTCCATACAGAATCTACACTGGGACTCCCGCCAGCAGAAGGAAATTGGTGCGGTGGAAGCCGAGGTGGGGGGGGGTTCCAAAGCGTAGGCAGAAGGCGCTCACAGGAAGCAGGGTCCACACTGGCCACACTAACTGTATCTTTCCTTTGCGATCCCTGGTACATCTCACCCATGTCAAGTGACTCCCCAACACGTTCGGTGTGATCGCCTGTTGCCGTAACACTTTTCAGGCTAAAAACTACCTTGTGGTGCTAGGAGGCACGCTGGGTGGTTGGGTTTCTCCAAGCAGGGCTTGATGCCAGGGCGCAGAGGGGCAGCTAAGGGTCACGTCTCTGGGTGCACAGGATCCAAGTCCTAATTACAGAGGAGACCGGCTGCCCTTGTCTGCGCCCCATTCTCCAGCAAAGGAGCATATCGCAGGTTTGTGATTTTTAGTACCAACTTGGGGCGATCAATTCAATTCCCTCCACCTTATGAAAAACAGAAACCCCCGGTGGGGCACTGCTGAAATTCCTACTCAGAACAGAAACGCAATCAGATTGGGTGTACCCCTGCCCAGATGTTTGCTCTCCTGGCTCTTTCCAACTCACCCTCTGAGGCGCAGGGAGCCCGGGGGGAAGCAGAAGCCCAGAACCCGGCTTCGCTGCAGGCGTGGTTAGGGGTCCCCGGAGCCGCGCTGCGCTGCGCTGCGCTCAGGCTGTCCGCGCCGAGCACCCCGGAGGCTTCCCCGGGATTCGCCCTGCGCGGCTGCAGAGCCCGAAAGGTCATCTTCCCACGAGTGTCACCCGGGGAGCCTGGGGGGCGGAGGCAGAGCTCGGACGCCCGCCTGCCCCGCGAACCCTGCAAAGCCTTACCTGCCCGCGGCGAGTGCGGCAGCCCCCTGACAGCTCCCAGCAGCCGCCACTGAAAAAGTTTCCGAACTTCCTCGCAGGTCTGCACGCCCTCGCTGCGGGCGGACCCAACCAGGGCCAGGAGAAGCAGGCAGCGAAAGCCCACGGGCCAGGTCTGCGCACCCATCCTCGCCGTCCTGGTCCCCCTCACCCCGCAGGAGACGCCACGCGCCCCGCGCGCCTCGGCCCAGCTGCAGGCGTGGAAGACGCGGCGGCCGAGGCTCCCGAGCGGTGCGAGGCGGCTGCGGGGTGTAGGGACCGCCCGCGGGCGCCGGCTTCACCTGGGAGCACTTGGCTCTCCCCCGTGGAGGCCCTACGCTGAGACACCAGCGTTTTCGAGCTGAGCACTGATCTTCTTCCCCAGTGGAGGCGAGTGGGCGCTGCGCGGGGCAAAGAAAACTAGCGGAGCCGCAGGGAGCCCGCGAGCATCCGGCTCCGGCCGCCGCCGCCCGGCTCGGCTCGCAGCCGCTAACCTGGGATGTGCCCGCCCGTCGCGCTCCGCGGAAGCCCCGCCCCGCACGCCCCGCCCCGCAGACAGGCCACGCCCCCGGCCACGCCCCCGGCGCGCTGTCGGGCTCCGCACCCGCTGAGATGCTGTCAAGCCAGGCCCGAGGCTGTAGACTCCGAGCAATATCGACGCAAACAAATAAATAAACCGAGCAATAACGAAGCAAATAAACCCAGACCTGGCTCTCCCAGTCCGTTCTGAGGAAGAATCGTCTTATAAAATCAGAGAATGCCTAAAGAGGATCAGAGAAGACGAGAGATGAGAAACGCCAACTGGAACTAAGAAGAAATATCTACACAATCAAGGTCCTCAGTACATAGGAACTTGTATTCTAATTGCACGAAATGGAATCTGGACATAATACAAAAGGCAAAAACTATTTACAGTTAAAGATCCCAATTAAGAGACTTCATAACACTTCGGTTTAAAAGAGTGCACATGAGAAGTTATTTTAATCGCTTTGTGTTACTGCTTAGGAATCGTTTTCTATAACATTACGATTTTCTGAAAGAAGGTATAAGAATTACAATCAAACTTTATCACATTCTCATCACAATGAAGTCTAATTTATTCTCTCATCACCATTTTGCATCATATTTTACTTCTGCACTTCGTATCTATGGGGCCCCTTCCAGCTTTACGACTTCTGGAATTTCTTTAATACATTTTTCAGATTAATTAGTTAAGAGTGCTCAGAGGAGTTCCTCACAAGGAATATAGAAAAATAAAGACTTTAAGCAATTTTAAGATGGCAAAGGAATTTTGTCAATTTACAATTTACAAGAGGAATGCATTATGCGCCATAAACCAAAGGGCAGGTGCATTTTGTAAAGGTGATTAACTCAGCAGCTAAGCCCCTAAGAGTGTCTCCATCTGTAGCCACTTGAAGAGAGTACTCCTTGTGTAAAATAAACTAGTTAAAAGCATCAGGCAGGTGGGACTATGAATGCTTTAACCACTTTAAGGGAATTTCATCTCAACTTTGAACTCTTGCCAAGAGACAGTAGTGAAAAACTTTGTCTTAGTGAAGACTTTTAATGAACATTTGATATCAAAGGCAGCACTTTCAGCAGTCTATCACTTGCTTTAAAACCATTCCAGGGCAATGGCTGAGACACTGCTTCAAAGTGAAATCGTGCTACTTGGCGTTCGGCATCAGTTTTCTGAACACGAGATTCTGTTTCAAAGGACAGTGTTCTTCATGAATCTCTTCTGCTCTAACCACTAAGCATGGAAAGATTCCCTGGAAGTCAGCTATATCTATGAAAAGAAACAAGAACCACCATGAGAATGTATGTCATGCTTACGGGCCAGATCATATCCTAAGTACTTTGTGGATGTGAATTCACTCATTTAATCTTTATAACAACCCTATAAGGTAGTTACCATTATCATCATTGTTTTATAGATGAGAAAACAGGCACAGAGAGGTGAAGTGACTTACTGAGTGCCTAAGGTAGTCACGATGACAGGAACCAAACTGAGGCTTCCAAATCCAGACCACGTGCTCTTCTCCACAGGCTCCCCTTGACCATTCTATGGTACACCAAAACCAATCAGGTTGCACGAAGGCTCTTGGTCAGCAACACCAAAGGCTGTTTATTCATTTATCAGATTTTTTAACTAGTAAATATGCAAAATTTATCTCTATATAACTGTATTCTACTAGAATTACTTCTATTTCTATATAAGGCCAATAAATTTCCAAGGTTTTCTAAAACATCTTTATTCTTACCAAGATTTCTCCTTGATAGATTTGATCATCATAGACTCTTAGCATCAAAAGGATTCTTAAATTACCCAGTCCAATCCATTAACTGGAATCCCTAAAACAATGTGTTTTGCAAGGATAAAAATCACAAACACAACTAAGTATTGATGGTTCAGTAAAAACTAACTGACTAATACATATTGGTTGAACACATACAATTTTTAAAACCACTGTTCTAGGCATAATAGGAGTTTATAGAGACATGCAAGCAAGTTTTCTCAGTGATTTTACAAGTTAACAAGACAAGTGGGAGGTCATTTATAGAAATGCCATAGGAATTAATAAGAATATGTTTAGTTTGTATAAAATATCCCCATTAACAAAAAATAAATATATTTTCTTTCTTCCTCTTATCCAAAACTGCTAGCAAAGGGACCGAGCCAGCATATGGCTTGAAATGGCAACTTAACCTCTCAGTATTCCTAAACCCACCACACAAGGCAACAGTATCCCTGCTACTGAAGCTGCCAAGTGTTCCACCCAGAACACAATACCAAGATGTCTTTTATAAGAACATTCTAGAAGTGTCTCTGCAATTTGTACTATAACTAGCTTTTTGTTCTATTTACTGGTAGACATTACAAATGAAACAAGGGAAAACTTTCCATAATTTGATAGTTATAATGCCTTATTTTTCAAAAGGTATTCAAAAAAATGTATTGAATGTCTTTTATATAATAGGCACTGTGCTTCGCTTTCAAAATACCAATACCCTTGGATAGGAGAATCTTTAAATGGCCATTATTTAAAATACACCTTAATAATATTATAAATGCAAAACTTCCCTGATACTTTCTAAGTAACTGTTCATAGTTTGTCAACTTAGGACCTTGTAAAGAGAAATAAGAAACCTCCAGTGTGGTTTAGGTGACTTAATAATATCAAAGAGTCTTCAACTCTGACTGTTTTAGGCTAAGACTGGCCACTGATTAGTTTACCCTCAGAAGCTGATTTGGGTAACTTTTATATCCAGTCAATAACAATAGCTAGTATTATTAAGCACTTACAGATATTATCTCATTTAACATTTCAACCATTCCATGAGACAGTTACTATTAATACTACTGAGAAAACTAAAGTACAAAGAGATTACATAACCTTCCAGAAATACTGATAAGAGCCCAAATGCAAGCCAGCCTTCATACTTCATAACTTCTGTACCCCCTTAGTCACTACACCCACTACCTGACAAGCCAGACACCTGGCTTGTGGCCCCTTGAACTCAACCTATCATGTGAATAGAAACCCTGGTACTCACAGCCGTCCGTGTGGATAGCCGACTGAACATCTCGTTTGTAGTGGCCCAGAGCCCTGTACTGGCTCCAGCGATGGCCTGACAGTACCTCACTGACGTGCAGCTGGCCAAGGTACTACCTGCTCCTACCTCCTCCCTCCGCTAAGCTTTTAACCAGGAGAACTGTTTTGCAAAATCTCACGAACTGCCTTGACATCTTTGAGCCTCACAGGCCCCTAGCCATGAGTTCTCCTGCTCTGGCCAGATATGCCCACAGCTCAGAAGGAAAGGCTTGCTGGCTGGCTACCTCCCTTAGCTGAACCAGCTTCGTCCTGCCCTGTCTTCAACCTAATGGCTTTCACCTCCCTCCAGAGCAATTATTCCAACAAGCCAATCACACTCTCCTGCGGGAACCAAAGGGTCCTCCCCGAAACACACCACCCACTTGTTACTACAAAGCCTGCCTTCATAACTCCTGCAGGTTCACCCTGCTCCCACATGCAGCCCCTCTCCTCCTCCCTTGTATGGCCCTGCATGGCATGTGGTAGCCTCCTTCCCTGGGCTATGAGGATGTGTGACTAACAAATGCTGTAAATTTCATCTGTCAAGTCTTATGCGTTTGATCATCTCGTATTATTTACAAAGGGGTATCACTCATCAACTGGGTGAAAAGGAGGTGGTCAGAGAAATAATATCCATAATATAAATAACTTCCACTTCACTATTTCCATAAAAATGCTGACTTTTGTCTTGCCCCACCTTCTCTCTCCCTCTGTTGTAGGCTCTAAGTCCTTGGTTGCATGATAAAGAGAGCCAAGTTGGAGGTCAGCCCGAGCTGCCCCAGTAATGAATTTTTGCCACCAAGTAACCAGGAGGAAATTGAGTGATATTCCCCTAAAATCTCCTGTCTAGTGAAGATAGTAATAGTTGTAAAAGACGATCACCGCTGGGTGCAGTGGCTCTCACCTGTAATATCAGCACTTTGGGAGGCTAAGCCAGGAGGATCGCTTGAGCCCAGGAGTTTGAAACCAGCCTGGGCAACATAGGGAAACCCTGTCTCTACAAAAATTCGAAAAAATTGGCCGGGCATTGTGGCACATGCCTGTAGCGCCAGCTCCTTGGGAGGCTGAAGTAGGAGGATCACTTGAGCACAGGAGGCTGAGGCTGCAGTGAGCCGTGTTAACACCACTGCATTCCCGCCTGGGTGACAGCATGAAACCTGTCTCAAAAGAAATGAAAAAAGAATAGACTAGACAGGGGGGAGAGGAGGGGAGGGGAGGGGAGTGGAGGGGAGGGGAGGGGAGGGAATACACAGCAAATAAAACATTCCATAAAATACTCAAAACCAGACACCAAACTGAAATTAACATGACAATCAGTGGGAAACTGATCAGCAAATACATTTTCAAAAATAACCATACACACACACACACACACACACATATACGTGTGTGTGTCTGTATACCGCTAATCTATATTTTCAGTTTGAAATTCCTCATCTTGTAATCATCAGTACATGTTCACCAACGATTCTGTAATATTTTAGATGTATTTATGTCACTATCTCATAGTAAATGTGTTTCAAGGCAGAGAAAATGTTAACTATTTCACAAAAAAACTTAAATAACTGTTCCTCTGTGAAAATTTCAAAAGTATTTTGTACTATCTTTAATTTTACAGGTTTTATATTTGCAATTTCTAATGAAAGACATTTTATTTTATTTCCGAGAACTTACGGAGAAATAAAAATAATAGTTGCTTTCAAAAAGAGAATATAAAGAATTAGAAAGAACACTAGGAAAATAAACCAGCAATACTCAATGAGTTTATGAACCCAAATGTCTTCAAATAATTTTCCTCTAGTCTATAATTTAAGAATGTGAAAACTTTGTCCTTCAATGTTGCAATATACATTGCATGTGTAAATTGTATGTATAATTACAACATAATGAAAATGAATATATTATACATTACTCTCACTTTCAAATGTAGATTTTGCACCAACTATTTTTGGTTTCCAATTAGAATGAAACTGACATCCAAAATTTCATTGCATCATTAACTGCACCAACATCTTAAGGAAAAATAATTAACCAGTAAATCCAGTTGTTAACTACATGAAATACATAATCTTGCTAAATGAATGTTTTCCAGAAATTAAACTAGGAAAAATTCTCCAACCTTATAAAATTTTACACTTGATGTTGCCAGCTGTTTAACCTGAGAACTAAAGGGCCACCGGAGTTTATCTGCCAGATGATAAGCCTTCTGAGGTCAAGTAAGCCTGCGAATATCCACCTCTACTCTCTGTGGGCATTGCATAAATTTACTGAATGAATTTGGATGCTATAAGGTTGATAATCTCATGTATGCTATGTTATCTTTATTATAATCTTTGATTCCTTTTTAAGCAGAAGTAAATTTTTAACTTCACTTAATCCCTAAATGGTTTAATTACTTTCAAATTGGAAAATTCACCATGTGATAGAATTGCATCAATAAACATCTTCAAAACCAGGTTGTAATTTCTCAACTTAAGTTATTTGTGGATCATTTTATCTTCTAGATTTGACTTTCAGTAAATCTTAAATGTCTGTTTCACTTCTTGTCGTTATTTTTTATGATTAAAAATTTGAGGTAGATGTTTTAAAATGTTAATGTTACTACCAAATTAATTATTGAATCAAGAGTTAAAGAATTTTCCTAATTGCTTTCCTGCAACTTCTGACATTACAATATCTTAAATATTAATATATTCAGATAAAATTAATTTTAATGCTAGTTATCAAATATTCTCCAGAATGGGTATTCATTATCTGTGTCACTTTCATGGTGGTTAAGACCACTCTGATATTCCCTTTACTTTTTGTGTAAAATGAGGGGAAAATACAATGTCTATGTTACAATATTGTTAATAGGATTAACTGAGGTAATCTATGTGAAGTATTATATACAATTATTGAATTACATGACAACTCACTAACTAGATGTTATTATTCTTTATCACTGGCAAAAAATACCTGCCATTAATTTGTGATCTATTAGTTACATCCTAGAGATATTTAAGGTAATAAACCCTCTCCTCTCAGCTCAATAACAATTCAAAAGTAAAATCTGTTGCCCTCCCCATATTCACAATATGGTTCCTTCGTGTTGTATAGCAGTTATGCACCTATCAAAATTTTCTTTTGAGTAATAGAACAAATGAGCATCATCTCAACTCAATGTAGGTAAAGATTTTAAGTTGCAAGGTCATGAGCTAAAAGTCACTTTTAAAGGTAAAAGAGTCACTCCTCTCTGAACGTAATGAGCACTTAGGGCAGGATCTGGAAACTAATTATCATCAGCTTCTTAAGATGCAAAATGTAGACACTCTTCTAATGATTAAGCCTTATAATTGATAATTATCTTTGATTAACGAGTAGGAAGTTCTTCAGACGCTTTCACTGCTGTGTACCATTGCCATAATTGATCTTTAATTGTTCCATGTAGGAATCCCTTTTATCATATGTTTAATCTTTGCTATTTATAAATAAGGACCATGTACCACCCTTATTAACTATCCCTAGATGTAATATTACTTTACAATTGTCTTTGCAATTTAATTAACATTCAACCTAATTATTATATTTGCATATGAAAAGGTACAAGCAGTTCATGTGCTCTAGCAGAAAAGAGAAGCCCTTTGCTCTGACCACTTTTGAATTCTCTTGTTGATCCAAACTTTGAGAAAAGAGAGAAAAATACTTTCTGGATATGCCTGAGGAGACTTTACATCATTGCCATCTTTCTGCTCCTGGAGAGTGTATTTAGGCCTTTCTTATCTAGGGAAAATATATCTTATCTCTGCTCTGTTTCCTATATAGCATCCTACTTCTTACTCATTTTCCTTTTCCTGCCAATATTTCCAAATGATCTAACAACTTTCCTGATCTCCATATACCAGCTTAGACCACAATCACATGGCCAACTTTTTTCACCTATCTGCTGAGTCTGACATTGCTAAACACTCCAAGTTTCTGTCCCCTTCAAATTGAAATTTTCAATTTCTTGAAAATTCACTGTCCTGGGTCTTCTCCTAGCTCTCCAACATTTCTTTGTCTATTCTTTTGCCTATGTTCCACCTTTACCCTGCCTCCAAATTTCCCAAGGCTTAGGCTCTAGGCCTTGTTTTTCTTTTTCTACTTCTTCTTCCTAGGAAGGTGTCCTGGGTTGAATAGTATCCCCTCAAAATTCATGTCCACTCATGCATTTTGAACATCAGAATGTTACTTTACGTGGAACTAGGATCTTTGCAAGTGTCATTAATTAAGGATCTTAAGATGAAATCGTCCTAGGTTTAAATCTAATGACTGGTGTCCTTATAAGAGGAGAGGACACAGACAGAGAAAGAGGAGATATGAGATGGAGGCAGAGATAAGAGGGATTCAGCTGCAACCCAAAAAATGCCAAGGATTGCTGACAACCACCTGATGTTAAGAGAGGAATGAGCCTGATGTGGTGTTTGGTTTTCTGTTCCTGCATTAGTTTGCTGCAGATAACTAGGTGATGGGTTGAGAGGTGGAGTAAACCTCCACGGCACACGTTTACCTATGTACAAATCTGCACATCCTGCACATGTATCCTAGAACTTAAAATACATTTTTTAAAAAGAGACAAATGAAATGGCTCCTCCCTCAGAGCCTCCAGGAAGAACGAACCCTGCCGACACCTTGATTTCAGACTTACCGATATTTCTGGAAACTTGAGAGAACACAATTTCATGTTAAGCCCAAGTCTGTGGGTTTGGCAGCCCTAGAAAATGAACACTGAGGGCTTACGCCTTCACCTCTAGCATCCGTGCTAAATATCCACAGACGTCTCTCTCTAGGTATGCCCTGTTATCTACTCCATCTGCTTTTTAATTGGGGTATTCTACAGATGTCTCAAACTCTATTTTTAACAAAGGGATGTTATTATCTTCTCCTCAGTTCACACTCTCCCTTATCCATTACTAAACTTATTAATAAATACAAGAGCCTGAGGTCTGCTCTTTTTGTTAATAAAATCGTCCTTACTAAACCCGAATGTTCATATTCTCTCTCCTTTAATATTTCTCTGTAATACAAATTACATGACTTATCAAGTTATCCACCTAGCTCTCATATTCATCTTTTCACTCCAACTTCCCTACCCTCTCTCTTTAAATTGCCAGTTGATTGCACTAGTCCCCAGAGTGGGGTCATCACCTCCACTCTCTTTCTGACCTAAATGATTCTCCACCTAGGCCCACGTCAGTCCGTTTGCATCAGGCTTTTACGTGCATGCATGTGGATGTGTGTGTGTGCGTGTGTGTGTGTGTGTGTGTGTGTGTAATGTATATTGGTGGCAAACCAGACTCTAACATCTACCTCCGTATTTCTTCAAATATAGTTCAGGGAATGCCAGTAACATATTCACCTGGACTATTAGCATGCAGATTCCTGGATCTTATCCAAAATCAGATTCTTGGTTTGGGATCCAGAGCTATTCTCATAAAATTCTCATGAAAGCTCAACATTTAAACATACTGAGTTCCCTTTACTTGTATCTAAATTCACTCTCCTTCCTACATAAACCCTCTGTTTCTTCTGGAGGCAGAAAAATCCACCACTTATCTTCCCTAAAATCTACCTTGCTCATTTCAACTTGAAGCATCACTTAAGCCTGGAATGACTTCCTTCTTGCACTCCACCTCTCTTTTGTAAAAGCTCCACTCAAATTTCTAACTCATCACGAGGACCTGTTAGCACGTGTTATTGTGCCAGTTACTATGGACTGACTAATTACATGTCATTATTTAGGTAAACATGCAGTTATGTTTTGTTTCCTTAAGAAAATCTTAGCTACTTCAGATTCTGTGCAGGATCTAGCCCATAACAGGAACTCAGTAAATGTTTTCTGAATGAGTGCTTGAAAGAAAGTCCAGGGAAAGCATTTTGAAAAGCTCACAAGTGCATATAGGAGACTCAGATGAAGGCCACCTTGTTAGGAAGTACACAAATAGGGATGGCTATTTATATTCCCATTCATTCCAGTTTAGTCAACTATGAAGTTTGACTGATGATAATGTAACAGTGATAACATGTCTTGTATTTGATCTTCAGGAACATGAGAACAGATAACTGGATGTAAACTATTAAAGTTATATTTTCTCCTAGTCTAATAGCCACTAAATTATTGTTAACACAACAGAACTGGACTAACAAGCTAAAGAAATAATTATGTTGACAAAAATATAATTTAAAAATTAAAACCATATCTGTATTCATTATTCATGTCTAAATGTAAATCACTAGATTCACTCTAACCAATATTTATTGAGCATTGCTATGTACCGTACAAGTCAAAATATAGATTACCTGGTCTGTGGCACACTAACCATGGAAACTAAACATAAAATGATCTCTATTACTTCTTATGAAGAATAAAACATAGAATTCTGCAGAGAAATATGTACACTACAAACATTCTACCAGCCTGTTTTATTTTCTTAAATCCACATCAATCATCAATGTAAATAAAATAATGATACTTTAAGAAACTTTTCTTTTTTCTTTTTTTTTTCCAAGACAGAGTCTTGCTCTGTCACCCAGGATGGGGAACGCAGTGGCATTATCTCAGCTCACTGCAGCCTTCATCTCCCAGGCTCAAGTGACAATTCTCCCTCAGCCTCTCAAGTTGCTGGGACTACAGGCCAGCACCACTATACCAGCCAACTTTTTTTTTAAATGTAGAGAATAGATCTCCCTATGTTGCCCAGGCTGGTCTTGAACTGCTGAACTCAAGTAATGCTCCCACCTCAGCCTCCCAAAGTGCTGTGATTACAGACATGGACCACCAAGCCTAGCAAGAAACTTGGTCAAAAAGGAGCATACGTTTTTAAACTGTGCCTTGGCTTTCACTAATTAGCATATTTCTCTCCCCCACCAAAAAAAAAGTGTAATACCTGTTACAAACTTCAGAATTCAAAACACATTCCTTGCATTCTCTTGTCCTTATTCTCCCTTCAGAGATGTTACATAGAGAAAATTTGAAAAAACGATCATACTGGCTCTCCCCAACATCACCTCTGCTCACACATTTAATACAGTGAATGTTTCCTCAGAATCCAAATAGCATTACCTACACCACTTATTCAGACCAAACCCCAATAACTTCTGTATCAACTCTCAGTATGCCCTGAATTACTTCAATGAGTCATTGAAACATCAAAGCACTTACAAACATGCCAGGCTTTTTTCCAAGCACAGAATTAGGGATGTAGAGCTGGATCAAATACAGACCCTGCCCTGCAAAAAACCTGTAGCTCTGAAAACTAGAAAGCACATAAACCAATAAGGACCATAAAGGGTTACAGATGTCCTAATCAGAGTACTCAAAGAAAGGCTACAACACCTTCACAGAGGCCGAGAAGTAAGCTGTGTTTCTTGAGTAATTGCTTAACATGCGTTCTTCTTGATATTTCAAAATGCAGTTAAATAGGAATTTTAAAATTAAGAACATAGATCAACTTGCAATAAGTCATTTACATAAGGGAGAATGTTGAAAATCATACGGTTTGGAAAGTATGGACTCATGTTTTCACTCACAGCCCTTATAAAAACAGTCCACATACCACATCGTCAATATGATGGAAAGGAATGTAGTCAATAAAAAATTACATTTTAGAAGCTTCTAAAAACTTCAGGGCTGTCAGATGAGAAAACTAAGATTAGAAACGCATATGCGTGTCTGTAGTCCCAGCCAATCAGAAGACTGAGGTGGGAGGACTGCTCAACGTGGCAGACCCCATCTCAAAAAAAAAAAATAAAAGAATAAAAAGTGTACCTAAAGTATAACAGCTGCTGCACTATAAACTGGAGAGAAAAAGAGAATGATAAAAAATATACTAGAAAATGCTAATTGGTTATTTCTAGTTTATTTTTTATAGTTTCAAGTATTTTTCAGATTTACAGTTAAAATCTGAAAATGGATATTTTCTGCTAATAAAACTCTACAGTGTCTTTTAAAAAATCCACATTCCCCAATATCATAGGAAACACACTAAAAGGAAGGCTACCACTTGCCTTCCATCCCCACCACAAGAGATTTTAGTGGGAGCTTACGACTGCTCACTGTGCAGATTAGTATTATTTCTGTGAAAGATGAACCCTTATACCCAAATTAATTAATATGCCTTAATTTGGTTTCAGAAGCTGAGTCAGTGGGCAGTAGTAGTTAAGTGGAAGCCCACCAGGCCCTCAGATTATTAAACACCGTGATAAACTCCCCTCTCTGCCTTTCTTGCCTGTGGCTTCCTCTGCTGCTCATGTCCCTTGATCTTATTCATCCAGCCTCAGCATTTCCCTGCCCTGCAGCAACGTGGCTGCCTAGGAGTCAGTGGGGTAGGTAACAAAGAGGAGGTGACAGTCGAGACAGCCAGTGATGGAAATATAAACAGTGCATCCCAACAATTATTCTAGGAGGACCAAAGAGACCAAAGGATAAGTGTTATGGACATTTTTGTGCTGTTTGTTAATTTGGATAATGCTATAAGTTACTACATGGCTAAAAAAATCTTCAAAAAAATGATGACGGGGAGGGAAAATTATCAGCCCTTGGATATCATCAAAATTTTCCTCCATATTCAGTATTCTGTTACCTTGGGCCATTCACCAAGTTCTCAGAGCTTCTGGTTTCCCTAGAGAGACCGAGCTAAATGGCCTGTTATGTCTCTTGCAGCTGTGAAATTCTACAAACTTTAATAAAAGAGATGGCTATTGATTTTAAGCAAGGGCTCTTGAAAAACAATAAGGAGAAAAAAATTAATTGCTCAAAATGATTTAAGGCACTTATTCTCACTATTTAGGTCGATTTTTAAAATATCATACATAATTGGTAGTCTTCATATTCTACAAGTATACAAAGACAGCCCCAAAATTATATATAAATCAAAATAAGATAGACAGTCTTAGGGATAAAATCGAAAATAAGTTTAGCTCTGCAACAGAATGATGGGGATGGTTTTGCCTTATGATTTGGGTAATTTGGGAATTAAGACAATTTCACCTAATGAACAGTTAAGACTATTTTATTATATTTATTAATAATAGTATTTTGTTTTACCACTTACTATATACACCAGAGCCTGTGGTTAGTGTTTTAACACTCATTTTTTTCATTTGATCCACTTTACCACTTGTAGGTACAATTATAATCCCTGTTAAAAATGAAAGAAATCAAGATTCAAATAGGTTAAAAGATTAGCCTGAGATCACGAAGCCGGTGAGTGGAAGAACCAGACCTAGAACACAGATCTGGGTTTACAAATTAACCAGAAAAATAAATAGGAGTAAAAATGTTAAAGTGATTTTTCTTTGATAAAACTTTAACATTATTAAATATAATATTTTATCCAAAGTCTTAATAATTGTTGTGAGAATCAGAAATGTAAAATAAAAAGTTCCATGGCCCAAGTTGACTTTCTCCATATTTCAGTGAAAATTAACCAAAATTTTAAAAATAATCTTCTCAGCTTTTCTTTTTTCTTTTTTCTTTTCTTTTTTTTTTTTTTTTTCCTTTGACACAGTCTTGCTCTGTCCCCAGGCTCCAGGCTGGAGTGCAGTGGTGCAATCTTGGCCTCCTGGATTCAAACAATTCTCCTGCCTCAGCCTCCCAAGTAGCTGGGACTACAGGCGCACACCTCCACACCTGGCTAATTTTTGTATTTTTAGTAGAGACAGGGTTTCACCACGTTGGCCAGGATGGTCTTGATCTCTTGACTTCATGATCCACCCGTCTCTGCCTCCCGAACTGCTGAGATGACAGGCGTGAGCCACCGTGCCGGCCTTCTCAGCTTTCCTTTAAGAGCCGGTGGGGGTCGGGGAGGGAAGGGGAGATTTGCCTGTGCCCCTAACCACTTTCACTCTGCCCAATGACACGCTACTGTCCATTCCTCAATCGACCATTCCAGGTCCTTCTTCAGCTGAGTCCCAACCTAGCTCTTCAGAATTGTTTACCACTGTTCCCTTTTATATGAACTTCGTTCAAGCCAAACCGAATCACTTCGTCCTCTCATCTTTGTGCTATTGCCTAAGCCATTCATTCCGAGACCTTTACTCCCAGGCCCTAAACATGTCTCAAATTACATCCATTGTTCATGAAACCAGCTTGTCTTATATGAATGCCATGATCCTCTCCTCAATTCTCATATCACTTTTCTCGTATGGCATTTATCACCTCATTATTGGGTATTATATTTCATATGTCTTGATTTATCACCTCTGCTACAGTAAAGCCCTTGTGTACAGAATCAACGAAGAGTTCATTTGTATATCATCAAGGCGTTTAGCACAAGAGGGAATGTGTTTGGTTTAGAATATAACTATTTGTTCTCAGATAATCAGAAAGTTTAAAAATGGTTGTTTTGCTTTAAGGTCAAGTAATATGTAATGGAAACCGGAACTCCTCTCATCAAGGAATCATTGAAGAAGGAAAAACACACACACACTCTCTGTCTCTCTCTTTCTTTCTCTCCTTCCCCTACGTCTCTCCCTTCCTTCCCCCCTCCCCTACCACTTCTCTCTCTTCCCGACTTCCCCTCTCTCCCTTAAAGAAAAGCTGAGAAGATGATGTTTTAAATCTGGTTAATTTTCACTGAAATATGGAGAAAGTCAGCTTAGGCTATGAAACTTTTTATTTTGTATTTCTGATTCTCACAGGAACTATTAAGACCTTGGATAACATATAGCATTTAATATGCTAAAGTTTCATCAAAGAAAATCACTTCAACATTTTTACTCTCATTTGTTTTTCTGGTTAATCTGTAAAACTCAAGGTAAAACTGTAGTAGTGCCTGCACAGTAAAAACATCTATACATAAATTGTTTTGAAAATTGAAACTTTTTTCTTACCATAGGATTTTAATTACAAGCAGAAAAGATTGATCAAACTTTCATTGTACTCACAGAATTTGTCTTTCCTCACAGCCATGAAGTTCTATTGCAGGGAGTCCATAGCCACTAGTTAGAGCTCACAAAAAAAATGTACGTTATCAAACAGTGCCTTGGTTCTGTTTTCTGCTCACAATATGTTCACTTTTGCCTGCCTGCCTGCTTCACTTCCCTAAAAACCTCTTCGACAGCTGAATCCATCAGACTTTCACTCTCCAAATAGCAATGCTCTCGTCATTAGGAAAAACAAAACCATCTTATCCAAATGTCTTGATTTTCACACCTTTCACCACAGTATCACTGATATCATTTCTCTTTTAACAAGCATGTGTAATCAATCATTGTCATCAATTTTCCCTCCCAAAGTTTTCTGAGATTTACACTTTCTCTTCCTTACCACCTTCAGCCTAGCTCAAGCTTCAACTTCATAGGCCATTCATTCTGCAAAGACCTCTCTGAGCTACAACGTGAAAATTGCCACTTCAAAGAACATGGTAGTTAAATATAAAAGAGATGCAAATATATCATAAGAAAGTTAGTTAAAAGATCTCAGGTGCCTCCACCTTGTTGAATGTAGAGAAATATGTCATTAATATTTTTAATGAAATGGAGAATTAAAATATGAATATGGTATATATTTACAATTTTTTCCTAAGTTAGTGTATCTGATATACTTCATAATGTTTCTAGTCCCTGACTTATTCCAGATTTTTACTCTTCATAGTATATCTAACAGCTGTGGCCACAGAAGGTAAATGCTTATCAGTTGAAAATGCCAGATTCTGATGATTACGCATATATCCTGGTAGTAGTTGTTTTTGGAATTGTTACCAACTTCTTGGTTTTCATTTTTCCTCCCCAGATCATTATTCCTAAATTAGAGTTTGGCAGATGGTACAGTTTCCTTGTTTTTCCAGATGTTCTAAGTTTTGTTAATGTGAAAGCTGGTTTACAATTGAGAAAGTAATAAACATTCTTAACTAGCTTCAAAAACATGTTCGATTTTGATGAGATTAAACAGCAACTGGAGATGACTCTCCAAGACTCAAAACTAGTTTGCTTTGCTTAAGCTTTTTAAATGTCTCGTTTTCTCTGACATTCCAATACCGCAACCATCCCACCCAATATCACAATCATTGCCCCATAAATATATTGTATAGATGTACAGATCAATCACACTATAAAAAGGTTCATTTTTGCCTTTCTTCACAACACAGTAGATGCTATATAATAATGAAGGAACAGCTCTGGGGAATGAGGAAATCATGAATTTAGTCTAAAACAACATTTTCCAGAAAGCTGTTCAGAGCCATGCATCTTCGTCCCTGTGCTTTTCAGCCTTTCTTGGTGAAATATTCAGAAGATTCTATACTCTACGCTGGGGAAAGACAACCTAGACTGCATTTTATTAAGTTAACTTTGTAAATAGGAAATAACTTTCAATGAAATGCCTCACTCCGCAATAAAAATAAAGGCCTGGTGTCAAGACATTTTATTTTGTTAAATACAATAAAATTGATAGGAGAACAGTACCTTGTTTTACAGAATCTAAACATGTGTAGGTTGTTTACTGTGTTTATCATGTACTAGGTATCTAGCATTAATACACGTGGATTAATCTTCACTGCAACCCAGGAATCAAATATTATAATTTTCTACATTTTTTAGATGTTAATGCACAAGTATATAACTGGTCCAAGGTCACATGGCTTGTCAATGGTGGAGCCAGGACTGAAACTCAGGTAGTGTGACTCCAGAAGCCATGCTCTTTACAATCTAGATGATAATGGCATCCAGTAAAAGATAATCACTAATGCTAGTGGACTTAGTAATTCCCAAATAAAACACTATGATAAACTAAATTCTGGAAATGTGAAAGATAAGAACCAAAAATGGAAGTCTCATTAGGTAAACTGTATGATCTGTCTAAAATATTAAGGGCCCAATGGCTCCACAGAGATCTAAGAATTCTTTAGTAATGCAAAAGTCTCGAAAAGCTAACACTGCAATACTAACATACTGCTAGCTAAGCCCCATGTTTCATTCCTATCTCATCAAAATTGTGAAGCAAGCCTTCTGGATGACTTTCTATGGGAAAATAACTTCACGTTTAGAACCAAAATTGGCGCCGAAAGAATTTCTTTACAGAATTTCACCTACAAAAATTACTTTCCATCAAATATCAATAGGATCCATCTAATGTGAACAGAGGGTTGCCTCTTGTTACTTTAGATCTGAACTCACCAGCACTGTGGACACTAGCCACAGCAGCTATTGAGCACCTCTAGTCCGATGGAGATACACAGTAAGTATTAAATTCACCTTGGGTGTCAAAGACTTAAGACCAACAAAAGGAAAGCATATAAAATAACTCATCAGTAATTTTTATATTACGTTATTGAAATGATATTTGAGGCATACTGTATTAAGTTAATATATTATTAATATTAATCACTTATTCCTTTTTTTTAGCCATGGATATTAGAAAATTTAAAATTAGGTATGTGGCTCACATTATGTTTCTACTGGAACACTTAGGTCTTTTAAGTGCACATGGTGAGGGTTGTAATATGTATTCATATTACCTAGTCTGAAGCTATGTTAGTATTAAAATTTTCCTATATGAATAAACTTTTATCAGATTTTAAAATTTTGAAAATCTGATAAAACTGATAAAATACACTATATTTACTCAAATGTATTTTTGTTATCAAATTCTGTAATGAACAGTTAAAGGAGAGCTATCTTATTTTTAGTATCCCACTTGCAAGACAGTTGCAAAGCATTGGAGCCACCAACTGTTCAAAAGTGGCAATACCCAGCTAATTGGCTCTTTCACAGAAGAAGAAATAAATATCTGTAAGAAACACAATCCTGTGAAGGAAAAAAAATGTGAATAATGTGTAGACAATAGGTATTATTTATATTTTAAAGAAATGTGATTTGTCCATTGAGGAAAAATACACTGGCTTGCATTTCAGTAAGTTCTGTTTGGAAAATAGATGGAAATACTTCATAATAAAAGAATACTGAACAAGTACATTAAAAAACTGTGTAAAGATCAAAAGATTTCTAACAAATACTGGGTAACATATAGTTATGCTGTTGGAAAATTTTAATTAGCAGAAATCAGAAAATAACGTTTGATATTTTATGTAACAGGAAATAAAGCAGAATATGCATATTTTTAATAAATGCTCATAAGTTTGAGAACTTTTTTATGATTTAAAAAATGGATCCATGTCTATGGGATATGGCTCTCCAAGGCCCTTTCTAATCCACAATGTTGCTAATGACAAGTATGACTGTTCTCAGTTCCCCCAAATTCTAGCTGGTGCTTCGTTTGGAACTCATAGTCACTCCAAGTGGCACTTGAAGCCTAATGGACCCTCTTGGCTCCCATGAGAGATGCAGAATGCCCTGACTGTCTTGGTGGAAAATTTTTTTAGGTAGTTTGGTCTGAAGAATAAAGAGATATATGCTTTCTGCCAGGAGCTAAAAAGTAGAGGGAAAACAATAAACTTAGCAAACCTAAACCTTCAAATGTTAAACCTTAGGGCAGAGCCCCTGCAATAGAATTCACGTCATCCAGTTTGTTTTTCCGTGTTTGACAAGCCTAACAAGGATGTCACCATAGCTCTGGGGAGTCCTCTACAAGGAAGGGCAGGCCATTACTCTTATCTGTGGTGGCTGTGGCCAAAGAAAAACCCGAAACTCTCCAGTATCATCCAGATATGAGCTACCACTAATCTTATTTTTCACTAAGAAAATGAATTTCATAGATATAGTGACATCTGAAAGAAATGTCCCAGTTGCTGTGCTTAGAGAACATGAAAATGAAACATGATGGCATTAGACAACGTTTGCAAGAAGAGGTAGCCTGGCTTCACAAGCCTGTCCAGGATAAAGGCATGAAAACTGTGTTCGAAATGTGTATTTTGAAATATACATATCTTTAGGCAATCTGAATAATTTTAACATTTAAGGAGATTTTTGCAGTTTTAATAATGCTGTACAACCTTATGTTTTCCTTTGTGGACTCAGATCAAATTTCTGGGAAATTTAACATTTTAGTTTTCTAATTCTGGCTTGAAGTATGTGAAAAATAAATCTTTCTTCAGAAAGTTTCTTAGAATGATCAGTTTGTTGCTAAAGGTCTATATTCAAAAGTACTTAGTATGTTTAAAACTGGGTGCCATCTCAAAATCATCTTCCAATTGAATACATTTTAAATGCCTCCTTTGAAACGTCGTTTTAAAATGTTTAATTTATGGTGTCATTTTGCAGTAAGAATTATTCTTACAAAAAATAAGCTCATGAGTAACCAATACACGTGAAAGTTCTGCAACACGTAACAAAGTACCCATCAATACGATTTCAAATGGAAAAACAATAAAGTATTGAAGTAGACATTACAGCGGAAGAGAGAGCCCAGACTCCTTGTGTCATACAGAGTAGTGGAGATATGATTTCTACCCTGATGAAAATTACAGCCTAGTTGTAGAGACAATACCGACACATATAGCACCCGAATGAAAATTACGGAAAAAGTGTAGGTGTTAAACTTTCTAATTAGTGCCAACCAGTTCAAAGAACCGAAGATGTAGAAGGGAAGTTTTATAATAAACGGGAGAGGCCTGTGAGGGCTCTAAAGAATATATGTATATAACTCGAATAAATAGAAGAGAAACAGAAAGACATTCCAAGAAATGGGAACAAAATGATAGTAGAAAAACAAATTTGATTTGTCTGTTGGATAATGAGTACAAGAGTTTGACTATTCTAGAAGGGATGTTGAGAAATAGTAAAATGATAAAAATAATATTGAATGATTATCCTTAAATGGAGTCAGGATTTCAATACAGGCAATCTGGCTTCAGAGCCTATGCAATTTCCACCATATTAAATATAACCAATAGGCTGAAAAAGTCAAAACAGAAAATCAGTGTCCCACAAGGAAGAGGAAGGCAAAGTGTCAACCTTTTTGCCAGGCAAAAAAAAAGAAAGAAACATGACTTGTTCATTCATTTATTTACCAAATGTTCTTGAACATCTACCATGGAAAGCTTTCATGCTCCACATCAGAAAAATGCAGGTTAGAAAGATAACACTCCCTGCCCTAGAAGAATTCACATATCCACTGAGAAGACAGACAAGTAAATAGACATTGTTTCATTTTCAGAAAGGAGGAAGGCCACTACTTCCTCAAAGACAATGTTCTCTCTTTTCTTTCTTTCCACTTCTTTCTCTTCTTTACCTCTCTCCCTTTCTTCCTCTTCTCTCTCCTATCCTTCCCCCTTCTCTTCCTTCCTTTCTCTCTTTCCTTTTCTTTTCTCAGTACTTGTCTCAAATCATATATTAAGTTGCAGGAAGGACAATGTATTACAAAATTCTTAATACAAATGCAAAACAAGTTTTCAAGCAGCTATTTCTTGTAGTGACATCACGTACATTTGAAAACATAATATTTAAACCAAAATTAGAGAAGGTGATTCTGAAGAGATACTATCAGATATTAGAACAAATGTGCCTCACAAGTTTGCTATTTATCACTACTTCTTCATTGCAAAGTCTACTGTATAGTAAAAATTGATACTCTTAGGAATATATCAGTTTTCTAAAATATTACACTTTAGTACATAAGTAACATGAATAATACTAATTTAATCACTAAGAAGGAAGTAAAGATATTTCCTGTGCTTGAATCAACATTCTAAAGCCAATAGTAAAAGTATTTACTTTTGGGAGTATAATTATTCATTGAACACTAATATTCACAAACCAGAAGCATAGATTGTATGGAAAAATAATATTTGTTCTGAAAGTTTGACAATTTTATATTTAGCTAGGTAAAATTATCAACCATTCCAAAATGATAGAGTATACATTTACCATTTTGGTATCTCAAAGAGATTTGCCATATATCTCAATCAAATTGAACATTATCTTATATTTATATAAATATCAAAACTTTCTGCTAATCATCTTCCCCTTTGCCCTCTGCTGTGATATAAGCTTCCTGAGGCCTCCCCGAAAATGGAGCAGATGTTGGCACCACGCTTCCTGTAAAGCCTGCAGAACCATGAGCCAATTAAACCTCTTTTCTTAATTAAAAAAAAATCCTGCTAATAGAAACTATAAGAAAAAAAATTATTATAATTCTTTTCAAGTACCTGATTTGAAATTGTTGTCATTCTATAGTCATTTAATGTTATTAAAATAGTTTAGTAGAATTGAGTCAAGTCATGCATATGTACTTAAGCATAATCAAAACAAATGATAACAGTATGTATTTGCATATTTTAGATTTAAAATAATTTTAGTAATTATTTTTCCAGCTTATGACATGATGAAAAAATATTAACAGTGCAGTCAGTTCCTGGTTTTGTCCATGTGGAAGCTCCTTATTGCTCTGCTTGACTCTGTTTTTTTCTGCATGTAAACTACTCTGCCCTCTCCACACTGTGGAAAACATGGTCAACCACAGCTCAGGAAACCCAACTGAAAGACGTAACACTTTCCCAACAGCTGTGGAAGCAGAGTGTCACGGATTCTTGTGTCAAATGCTCATCCCACTACCCATCATTCTCACTCAGACTGGTCCAATATTCACTCTTATGACCAGAGATGATTGGGATGATCTCTGTCTCACTCATTTCTCACATGGAAATGGAGTTCCCTTACAAGAAACCAAAGAGAAAATGTACAGATCTGTCCACAGTCCACCTAGGAAAAGCACACCCTTTACTCACAAACATAAACCAGCATGTTACCAAGCACAACACAAGGACTGTGATCACAGTGAAGATGAAGTTGCATCTTGTATCCTGGCTTTAAAAGGTAATCAGTTTAGGTTTTCTTCCCTTATCCTGAAAGAATACTTGGGCAGGCCCATGATTTTTGTGGTTACTCAGAAAATAAAAAGTTCTTCAGTTCGTGGTAAACAGTTTCAACTTAAAAATTTGAATGTCTAGTATAAAATATTAAACCCAATTTTAAACTTGATTTATTACCAAAAAATTCTTTTATCCCAAGCTTGGACCCTCTCTCTCTGGAGCCATGCCATGGGGAAGCCAGGGTGAGGAGAAGTGGGAGGAAAGAGGCTGTGTCCTTCTGTTCTCTGCCTTCACCCTTTTTCTCTTCAGAGAGTCCTTGACAGACTGTGTCCTACAGTGCCCTGAGGCTGGCAGATGAATGTCTATGCCACATTGTCTTCGGTGATTGTTTCCATACCCTTAGGCCTATATGTGTTCATCTTTATTCTCTTTTCCTTTTTTTTTTTTTGTGTGTGTAGAAATGGGGACTTATGTTGCCCAGGCTGGCCTTGAACTTCTAGCCTCAAGCAATTCTCCTGCTTTAGCCTCCCAATGCACTGGGATCACAGGTGTAAACCACTGCACCTGGCCACTATCTTTGTTTTTTTCTGCTGAAGTTTCTTGGCTCTTATTGGACAAGATCCATGACATCCTACACATGTCCCATCTCTGCACCCATTTGTACATATTTGTTACCTGGCCTCTCCTGACCGATATACATAGTAACAACTCTGTCCAGTAAAATCGCTTAACCAATTTTACGTTGTAGAGCTCTTTCCTTTCTAATTCTGCATATGTCCACTTCATGAAGGCAGAAAACTTAAACAGCTTTGTTTACTGCTCCATCCTCAGCACACGGACTAGCAAGTGACATGTAGTAGGCACTCCATGTTGAATGCGTGAATATAAAGTTGGGATCATCTGCTCCCATTTAGATATCCTGATATTGATCACTGATGGCTCTGTCAGAATGGAGACAGAAAAGATCCAGTTTTAGCATCATTTTAGACATGCACAAACAATGCATACATTTCCTCTGCCTAATATAGCAAATACAATTATCCCACTTACAACTGAAAATGTGCTTACACTTCACCAGAGGCCAGCAACATAAAATCCAATGCAGCTACTCTGTAAAATGGTATGTCCAGGATCTCTAGATGAGTATGTGACTTGTCATGTGTGGCAAAGGTTGACTAAATTGTAAGTTTAATCACTCTGTGTTTTGGTTATCTACTGTTGAGTCACAGGCTACTCCAAAACTGGTGGCTTAAATCAATGACATTCTGTTCATAAATTTGTAATTTGGGTAGGGCTTGGTGGGGACATGTTATCTCTGCTCCTGTTGGAGTTAGCTGTAACTGCTTGAAAGCTGATGGCTGGCATCATCTGAAGACCTAGTTATTAACATTTAGTCGATTCTGACTCTCAGTAGGACATCTGCTGGGGTCATGACCAGAAACCTAGCACACGGGTTCTTCATATGGATACTTAGCTTCCTTGGAGCATGGTGGCTTGGTTCCAAGGCTAAGCATCTTAAGAGATTCAAGCAGAAGCCACATCCCTTTTATCTCAAAAGTCACACTGTGTCACCTTTTCTATGGCCACTGACCTACCCAGATTCACCTATTGATGGACACCTACTGATGGACAAGTGTCAACACTGCACCATAATAAGAGCACAAAGGATGGGATATACATTATTGTGATCACCTTTGGAAAACACACACTTCTACATTCCAGAATACCAAACATGAAGCGGTGAAGACAGGCAAAATTAACCAATACTTGAAAAAAGTGAAAGCAAGACAATAAATAGTGGTTTCATACCTTATACCACCACCCTGTGGCCAGGAACAGCAAGGTCCATGTTTCTGGTCAGTGTTCCTCAGCCTGCCAACCTCCGGCTGCCAGTTGTACTTACCCCAACTCCCGGCCACCCCCTACCCCACTACAGCCTTGTTTGAGAGGAGTTTAAGGAATAAGTCTCCATCTTTAACAGCTCTCTTTTTGTTGGTGGTGGTTCTGAAACTCTGAGAATGGACTTATGACAAGTGACAGAAATTAATCAATACAGTAGTACCTAAAATCTGAATTGTTGGTCAATTCGTTTTCTCTTAGTTCCACCAATTAAAATGCTGGTCCATGGCCTGTTTGCCACCAGCAATGCTTATTGCCTTTTTGCTCTTCCAAATTTGGTGGGCTCTTCCTCAGGGTCCCACGTCATCTACCTTTTGTTGGAAGCAAGGAGCCAGGGTACTCCTCCCTCTGCCTTGGGAAGAATCTCTGGCAAGTAGCTGCATTTCCTTCAGAACCTTACCACCTGGGTTTCAGGAACACTCCATCCTCCCTCTCTTCCTCCACTGTAGGGAGATGGTGCCCCACCCGCTGCTGTTGCTAATGTCTGAGTTGACACACCATCCCATCTGACTTCTCTCAACTATTCCATCACCTAACTAATTCCATGATTAAATGTCCTCTGTTTCAAGACCGTAAAGTTACTCTGGTATTATTTAAGTATTCTAATATTATTTAAGCTATTCTATCTCAGTTGCAGTTTTTGTGTGTTTGTAGCTGAATATACAAATTTTTATGAATCAAATTAAATCTATGTCATGTCCTCCATCCTTTTAAAATGCGACTTCTGAGGAGAGAGATCCAAGATGGCCGATTAGCAACAGCTCAGGAATGTAGCTCCCAGTGAAAGTGCAGAGAACGAGTGGACGCCGCACTTTCTGACGAATTTTTGTTGCCCACAGACCAGGAGGTTCCCGGCAGAGGAGCCACACGGGTCGCCAGCACGACTCTTTTGGCCGGAGCGGCTGTTTTGTCAGTGCCCCAGCGTGGTGCTTCTCAGTGAGGAGTATACGGACGGACGGGCTTGGCTGGTCCCATCCCCACAAGGAAAACAGCAATTGGAAGCGCTGAGGACTGAGAGTTTTACAGCAAGCACAGAGAACCCGGGAAGGTCTGGCTCTGAGGGGAAGGGGCGTCCGCCAAAGTAAAACTAAGAAACAGAAAAACTTCATCACCGGGCGGAGAGAGATCCAAGATGGCCACATAGCAGCAGCTCAGGATTGTAGCTCCCAGTGAAAGTGCAGAGAGCGAGTGGATGCCGCAATTGCAGACGAATTTTTGATGCCCACAGACTGGGAGATTCCCGGGGAAGGAGCCACACGGGTCGCCAGTGTGACTCTTTTGGCCGGCGCGGCGCTTCTCGGTGCGGAGTGTATGGGACTGGGTGCCCTCTTAGTCGGGCTCAGCTGGTCTCATCCCCACAAGGAGAACAGCAATTGGAAGTGCTGAGGACTGAGAGCAAGCACAGCTGAACCCGGGAAGGCCCAGCTCTTTGGGAAGGGGCGTCCGCCAAAGGAAAACTAAGAAACAGAAAAAACTTCATCACCAACAAGCCGGACGTCCACTCAGAGACCCAATCTGAAAGTCGGCAATTACAAAGACGACAGGTGGATAAATCCACAAAAATGGGAAGAAACCAGTGCAAAAAGGCTGAGAACACCCAAAATCAGAATGCCTCTCCTCCTACAGGGGATCGCAGCTCCTCATC